>PVKU01017161.1:0-12292 GCA_004027475.1 Anoura caudifer | reverse complement strand
CGGCCTTTCCCGAATCCCCTCGAACCTTCGGTAAGCACTCTTTCCCCCTGTCTGTGTGGTTTACACGTCGCCGCTGGACCTCGGATTCCAGGAACGCGAGGGTCCAGTCTGGACGTGCATTAAATCCAGCCACTTACACACATGATTTATTCAGCGAGTGTTTGTCGGAGGAATACATATTTCAAAACATTTACCTGCTGTGGTGTCTGCAGCGCATGAAGCGTGCGGCTGTGGTGCAGGGAAGAGTAGACTTCGGCCTGAGACACGCCGTCATGGGCAGGGCTTCGGGTTGGGTCCAGGGTTCAGCCAGCGGGACATGGCGCACGCAGGGAGGGTGCAGGTGACGGTCCGCAGCACCCGGCTGAACAGCAAAGCACGTCCCTTGTCCTCCGTCTCCATCGGTGCAGATGAGGGCAGGAGGCAGGTCTGGGCCTGGGCTTGTTCAGAAGGGTGAGACTTGAGAAGGTACAGGCGGCAGTGGGCCTGGGGCCTGTCGGGCGTCACCGCGGTCTGCTTCCTGCGTCCTGGCTCTGAAACGCAGGATGCTACCCAAGCGTCCCCTTTAGCTACAGACCCGCCTTTCCGAGTCACCCAGAAATGTATCGGGATCGCAGCGTTCTACCCGCCTGACAGCTGCTTACTCTTGATGACGTTTGGTGTGCTTATAGGTAACTTTGGTTTGATTATACGGGGTTGCTTTTCATCACCCCGTTTTACTTTCCCTGAGCTATTGGACGTTCTTAGGTGTGTCGAGGAGATCCTGTTTGGTGATTGCAGGAGGCTTGAGGACAATGCTTTTAGTTCCCTAAAACTTCAGGATCAAGTGCGGGACGTACTCAGCCATCAGACTGAGAGAGAAAAATATAACCCTTCTTACAGGCAAAATGAATCATATGGCAGAGGGAGTGCTAATGACCCGCCCTTGAATTAATCAGGTTTGTGCACCTGGTCCCTTGCACCTGGACGGCGCCTGTCTCCTGGACCCCTGCGCCAAGGGCCAGAGAGTGGAGCAGAAGGGACCCCGTGCGGAGTTAGGGTTTCTGGGGACAGATGGGAAATAATACCAGGTCCTTATGTTCTGTTCCTTCCTTCAGACTCGGGGGCAGTCCGGGAGTACAACTCTGCCATTGACCCTTCAGATGGGGACATGGGGCGTGGGCAGCGGGTACACCCTCTGCTCACATGCGTGTTTCTCCGTGTTCATCCGATGCTGGTCCCGGTCACCCTTTTCCTCGCACCGATCTCCAAGAGCTGTGATGGACTCTCATTCCTTACTGAGTCACATGAAACCGCTAACTGACATCCAGGGTCGCTGAGGAGTGGCCCCGGAGAATCTGAAACGTGTCCCCGTGATGCCCGTTTCCATCGCATTTCCGAGTTGGCTGACTTAGCTCATTAGCGGGTCTTTGGAAAGCCCAGAATTCAGCGCACTTCCGTGTCCACGGTTACCGGTCCCCTGCTGGCGTGTGCGATGCACCACTTGATGAACCCGGCTCACAGGGGCGCCCATCTGGAGCCCCAGCCACTGGAGGGGGGAGGGGCTTAGGGGACTCGGGGGTTGTCCTCGCCAGCTCCCGGTGAAGTTACAGCAACGCTACGGAGCGCAAAATTGCCCCACGCTTCCTGTTAGTGCGGGGGCTGCCGATCACTCCCTCACTAATTTTCTGGTGGGGCCTACACTGCTGAACACCGAAGAGCCAAAATTTGCCATCCTCTCCGGTGTGACTCTTTTTTCGTTTCTCGTAGAGTACTTAATCAAAGCTGTACTTATCAAGCGTGCTTATCGATTACTTATCTGTGTCTTTTTCCCGTCGCTGGATGCAAGCACCGTCATCCGTTTGTCCGGCTCCCCGGCCAGGAGAACAGTGACGGGTGCCCGCCCAGTAGACGGTAAACACAAGCATAAAATTATACCGCGGCCGCTGTCTCACCCTCCTGTTTGAAAGTAGCGTCGTTCCACGCGGCTCTCGCCCCTCCTTCGGATGAGGAGTGTGCTCTCAGGCCGAGGGTGTTGTTCCTGGGTGCCCTGCCTCAGGTGCCCGGAGGTGCGACTGCTCCCTGAGACTTCTTCGCCTGTGCTGAGCCCTCCCAGCATCCGGCGCGCTCCCCGTTTTCCGAAGACGGTCGCTGGCGAGACCTGAGACGGTCCCTAAACACTGCGTCTCCTGCGTTCGCTGTTCCAGAATTCTCTTCTCATTCAGACCGTCTCCACGTTTTGTGTTGCTTTGGCCTAATCTTTTGCATTCTGGGTTATTTTCCCAGATTTAACTCACGGCTCTACTCCTAAACCCTAATTTGACATTCAGTCTTTTGCTAAGGCAGACGCTTTCTTGCTGTTGAAGCCCAACTGACTTACGCTGAGATACGCGGATATGCTTTCACTGCGACTTCAGGCAGTTTTTGAGCGGTACCAGCGAGCTAGAAGCTGGGCGAAGAGAATCGGGTGGGACGTGGTGTCTGCCTTCGGGGGGCCCTCGGCTGGCGCAGGAAATCCTCGTGTGACCCTCTGCTTACCGTGCAGTGTGCCTCGTACCAGGTGACCCCAAGGACGACGCAGTGACGCTCTGCTGGGTGGGGGAGGAATGAGGTCGGAGCGCTTTGATTTTCGGCAGGCGTTGCTGGGTCAAGGGGCGGAGGGAACAGAGGGCTAAGGAGGTGAAGGCTGGTTCCCTGACACACACAGTCCCCGCCCTCACCCCCCGCTTCCTGAAAGTCAGGCAGAGAGATGCCAAGTGACCGGTGCAGGCTCCCGCGGCGAGGGGGCGTCCAGGGTGCCAGGGTGCCGGGCTCCGTGTTCGCTCCTGACCCCCCATAGTCAGAGCTGCCCCGGAAAGACTGGAAGTGCGTTGTGGCGGAGGCGGCCAGCCCAGGGCAGCATCCCGGCCGAGGAGAGGGTGTGTTTGATGGGAGGAGCAAACAGCACACGGTGTTTTCGGGGAAGGAAGAGGGGAAGTCCCGTGGCTGAACCTGGAGCATCAGAGGGAGCCTTTGTGTGAATCGCTGGTGCTTGGGTGTTGCCAGGGAGTCCAGAAGGCTCCGCGGAAGGATTATAAATAGGGGAATCATGTGTTTAGATTTCTGTTTTGGAAAAGGCACTCTGACTTCAGCGTGGAGAATGGGTTTCAGCCAGGGCTTTTCATTTTTTTATCCATTTCCAGTTGAAAAATGCTGTAACAAAACAGGATGGTTTATAGATCAATAAATGGAGTGATTTAAGATGTCTGGAAGGAACCCAGGCCCCCGGCCGCAGAGCGCCGGCTGCGGTGGGGGCGCCGCACGGGCTCGCGCGGGGCCTTCAGCAGCGGAAACCGGGGGAGGGCGGGCGCCTCGCTCGTCTTGCCCCCGCTCAGCAGAGCGCTAGGCAGGTTCACCCTCTGCCCCTCGGAAGAGAAGCGGCCTGCGTCATAGCGGCCCTCCCGTCTCCGTGTTTCTGTGACGGGCGGTACATTTCCCTGAACAGCAGGATCCGGTGATGGTGTCCTGTGTCTGAGAACCTGCCCAAGCTCAGCGTGTCTCCGGTGGCACCATCACCACCACTTCCATGGAGGTCAGGGTTGGGTCAGGAGGTGGGGGCCCCTGAAGCAAAGACACCGGCAGATCACTGAGGTTTAAGAATCTAGATATTGTGTAACCATCGTTAGGAAAATCAGTCTGGTTGGGTTTATCCATGTATGCCAAAGTGACTGGGGGAAAAGCCGTTGGAGCAATGGTACTTATGCAGTCTCAAAGTCGTTCTCGAACCTTGCCTATTAATTACAAAAGTGGAGTGATACTGTTACATTTATAACAAAAAATCTGGTGATCACACTTAATAAACCAATCACAGGAAGACTGGCAATAGCTACGTTCCCAGGCGAGGCACGGAATACATTGTTGCCCGTGTGTGCACCACGGCACAGCGGCAGGGAATACATCGTTACCTGTGTGTGCACTGGCGACGCAGCAAGTGGTGGGTCTGCATCGGTGTTCAGTTTCTGGGATCGGTCGCTGCATGGGGCTGGGGTAGGTGATCTTGGGAGATCATCGTTTGGTGAGTCATCATGTTGCACACTTGACACACTCTGTAGCTCTGTTTCTCCATCGCACCCTAGTGAAGCTGAAACAAAACATTTTTGGTGAATCCTTGGGGGAATTATTTCAGGGTAAAGCGTCGTGATGCCTCGTCTTTATGCTCAGGTGACTTTTTTTGAAAAAGTATTGCAGAGAGAAAGAGAAGGGAGGTGGGAGGAAGGAATAAAAACAAAGCAAGTATTAATATGTTTACATTAGTTTTAGGTCAAAAACAGAGATATTCATTGTATTGTTACATCAACTTTTCTGTAAGTTTGAAATTTTTTCCAAAAAAAAAAAAAAAAAGTTTGGGCAGAAGGGAATTGAGGTGATGAGGTTGAAATTTGTTGCTCTATGATCTTATTCAAAGTTATTACATTTTATTTTTTTATTGGAGTTCAACCTTGCCCAATAATTTTAAGTTTTAATATACTTGCTTTCTTTTATACTGGCCTATTTTAAATTTATAAACTTAGAGCCCCTGGTTTCCATAAGGCAAACTAAGGTCCATTTTCACTTGTAAACATTATTGGAAAGAAAAAAAGGTCAACAAAAACAAATATTCTGCAAAATAACAATGGAAAATGTGCCATTTTTTGGCTGTGAGCCTTTAGACCACTTACTCAGCGTCTCTCGCCCTCAGCACCTCCCTCCATGAAATGGGAATAGTAGGGACCCCCCCACCCCAGGGTTGCAAGTGAAGCTGATGGTTGGTAGTCACGGAAAGCATGTAGCAATTTCTGAGCGTAGTAAACACCCAAAGTGAAGAAAGAACGTGTCAGAAAAGACAGGAGTTATCCTCCTGCCCTGCTCCGTGCTCAGAACAAATTTGTGATATCGAACCCCCCCCAAGAAATAAAGTTACAAACGTTTAACATTGCCAAGGCTGAAGTATGTCATTTAGCAAAGGGTGGGCGGGCGCTTCAAAGTCGTGTGTGATTCTGTGGCCACGCCGGGCGGATGCATGACCTGCAGACCCCTAGACTCCAAGGTCACTTTCCGGTGCTTCTGTGCCGTACAGCATCTTCTTCCTCTGTTACTGTTTCACTCCGCAAAATGCAAGGGCGGCTCTGCCCACTCTGAGCAGACACCCCTCTTTTCCCGCTGTGACGTGGTGGGGTCTGGACAAATGCAGGGCTCTGTGGATGTTGCCCCACGCCATTGCCTCGGCTGGTGTTCCCTCGTGAGCCCCCCCTTCCTCACCTGTCCCATCTGTGCAGATCCAAGGGGAGACAGTGTCTCTTTAAGAGCAGGTGAGCTGTGACTCCCCACGTGGAGAGGCCGGAACAAAGCTTTCTGCCGCGGCTGATGGAAGGGATGCCAAGGAAGAAAATGAAGATGCCCATCCCCCCACCACTGGGTCACCCTGGGGCCGGAGGGCGAGCTCAGCACCAGGCACTGCATTAGCGGAATGCTGATTATGAATGCTGACGACCGCGGTGGACAATGGGAAACGCAGTCACTTTGTCCGAGCCAGACGGGATGATGAGCGGAGAGAGGATGTGCGCAGGATGCTGGTGAGGAAAGCAGGTGCTGAGAGGTTCGATTTCTCTCCCCAACAGTTTCCATGGGCCGTGAGTGTAGTAGGTGCTCAGTAAGCTTTAGCTGGGGGGCCAGAAGCCGAGGTGCTCCGACACGTGGGCTCCTCCCGGAAGTCGGGGGACGGAAGCATGTTTGCACTTAATTCCAACTCTCTGTTAAAACCCTGCGCGTTCTAGGAGGAAGGTCAGACTCCTGGTGTGGGGACGTAAAACAGGAGGCCATCTCTTTCGGGACCGTCACGGAGTTAGAGAGAAAACCGCAGCGGGATCACATGGCGCTGGACGAGCTGCAGACTGCTGATCCTGGTCCAAGGCCGGGGTGGAGGAGGGGGTGGCAGGCTGGACCGGGGCCCGTTTTCCTCGGCTCCGTCTGGTCTTGGCGATAGCAGGCCAGGGGGAGAGGCCACGCAGTGCCTGGTTCTGACCCGACCCTCCTGGGTGGTCCCGCCTCCGGCCTCTTGCTCCAGGGCCTGGGCTCATTTTCACTGACGCGCTTGGAATGACCATCCTTTCGCTTTTGAATGAGTTTGCTGTTACTGGATGTGGTCATTTTTGAGAAAGTCTAACCCCAAAGGCAAAGCAGTCAGTTCCGCCTGCCATGGCAGCTACACCGAAGAGCTACACTTACAAAGCTGTGAGTTATCCCACCCATAGTACTACCCTACCGGTCAGGCTGAGGCAGCCTGCGCTTCCGCCAGGCCCTGTGCGGTGGAGCACGACCCAGCCAGAACGGAAAACGGAATCCTGCCGTTCGCAGCAGCATGCATGGGCCTGCAGAGTACCCTGCGGAACTTTCTCTCTTGCTGGGAGGAGAGTCAGAATCTTCCAGGGGGAAGGGGCTTGTTCTCTCTCCAGATGATAAGAAGAGTTGTATGGGGTCCGCAGCCAACAAATAAGGATAAATCAGTGTCACCCCCAAAAGTAAATTGCAAATCAGTTTGTCTACAGCTTGCCTCCCACCCCCACGTACCCCCCACCCCAGGCATGGGCACATGCATCTGAAATGCACAGACACCCCCTGCTAGTGGCGGCTGCAGGTTCCCGAGCCGGCGGGGGGTAGACAATGGCGGAGACGTGTTGCAGTTTGAAATCCAGCATGTCGGTCAGCCTGGCGTCGCTGAGATGCCATTTGGTCATCTCCTCACCATGGCTTCTTGTCTTCCAGACGGTTTCAGTTTTGTGCCCCTGGTCTCCCTGGGTCATTGCCACAGAAGTCTGATCGCTCCCTGGAAGACAGAGGGGGCCCCCTACTCTCTCTCGTGGATTCCTAGCTGAGGCTGGCCTCGGGGGGATTTTGTCACGGGCTCCATCGCTTTGGGGTGGGACGGTCCACGCAGCCTGCGTGGCAGGTCGGCGCAGTGGCTGCTCCGGGCAGTGCTTCCGAACCGTGCGGCCCTCCGAGCTCTGCTTCTCAGCTGGAGGCGTCGCAGCGTCCCTCCCGGCTTTTGACCCTTAAGTCTTCGTAAAAGGGGCAAGAAATGCGAAGTGTGAGCGTTTTCCCGAAGAAGCAACGAGCAACTGTATGCTCAATGGGGGTGACTCACTGCTGAAGATTCTAAAGCAATAAAAACCATTGATTCAGCCTCAACCTGTTGGGAAATTGTTGCTGAAACTTTCATCTTGTGGCTGGATTTGCTGAGGCTCAGAGCTGTGTTTAACTTGCTGAGTCTTGCACTATAGCCAGAAAGAGGCCCCAGGGGCCCCTCTCCCTGGGTTCTTAGTAGCCTTGACGAGAGTTAGTAAAATTGCAGGGTCATCAGTATGCCAGGGGGAGGCACTTTCTGGCAATTTCCATGCGAAGTCTTAAACAGTCTGTACGTACTTTAGTGTCTGAAATGCGACCTGGGGTCCATTTCAGACACTTCTCCCGGGGTCTCTGTGAAGGCAATGTCTGTTGTTCGAGGTCACTGATCATTTTGGGGTTTTTCCCTGCCTCTCTTGGCTGTATTTATTTTGACATTAATGTTAGCTTTGACCTTAAAAGAAAAAAAAAAAAACAAAACTCCGACATTTCCCAAATTTAGGCTTTTATTATATTATAAACTGCTTCGTACTTTAGGTGGTACATCTCCGGGGCAGGGGGGGACATGCACGAAGACCTGGTGGAAGTTAGACCTTTGCACTCGGTCATGCTCCCCTACCACTGGACGCGAGTGCGAATCCAGCCGTGTCGGGGGGACTCACTCACGTACCGTAATCAAAGATTAATCAAAGTCATTACCGGGCACACAGGGGCTGAATAGAACTGAAAACCAATTAAACTATTTCTTTCGACTGTACCACTGGATAAACACGTTTGTATTTTAATTTGCTTTTCTTTTCATTTGCCTCGGCAATGTGTTTGCTAATAGGACTGAGACACCCAATTGCTATTTAATTAACCTCCTTCTGTCGCCCTCACGTGAGCCGTGGGAAGTGAGGTAGGTGTGCCGGGGCCTCACGGTAACGAGCCAGATAAAATAACCAGGGGCTTCCCTGGGGCGCCGAGCTGCAAGGATGCGCGGGGAAGTGAGGAAGCAGCTACCTGGCAGGAGTCACGTTGAAATGCTGCGAAAACATGTTGAACCGATACAAAGTTACACGGAAGTTTAGTGAAAACTTTTTTTAAGGTAGATGACGCTGTTCCCCACCCCACTGGCGTGTTGTTGGCATTGAGCGTGGTCTTCCGGAGCCCGTGGGGCTGGGTCGGGGGAACCGAGTGGGCCGTGGACCTGGAAGGCCTGGCCGGCGTGTGCTCCGCGAAACCCCAGGCCTCGGGGTGAGCGGCTTCCCTGGTTCTGAGTGAAGCTGCTGGGCCGGCTGTCCCTCCGCTTTCTTTCGGTTCCAGTGACCAGCGTCACGACCTGTTGGACTGCGGGGGCTGCCATGACCCGGGTGGTGCCCATTTTTGCACCAAAGATGACATGGTTGCTAAGGTGAAGAGAAGGCCCGCTTTTCCATACCTTTGGGGGGAAGGCGAGAACCAGGGGGAGACGGAACAACCCAGCGAAGGCATAGAAGACTCCGCCCACGTGTCCCTCAGGTCCCTTGGGGCCGGCACCAGAGAAAGGGAGCCCCCGGCTGGACCTCAGGCCCCTCCTCCAGGTGGCTCATTCTCAGGGGCACTTGTTTGCGTAGCAGTCGCTAAAACCATCTTCTTCTGCCCAGCTTGTCTCTTCTCCCCTCTCACATGTTCACAGCGTTCTCAGGCTTCCTGAGCAGACGCCTCCAGTTCTCCAATGCAGCTGCTCTTGGGCCTCCTTGTCACGGGACACCCCAGGGTCACACAGACCCCCGGTTTGGGACAGTTCACAAAAACATCCCTTTATTTCCTTCCCGTTCCACAGGTTCTGTTACCGGGTGCGGGCACCTTTCCGCCGCAGGTCCGCCTTCCAGGGCCTAGAGCGCTGCGGGGGCCTGCCCAGCCCTCGGACCCCTGACCCGGGCTCGGGAGGGGACGGGTCACAGGGCGACCCCCTGACGTCGGTGGAAGGGGGAGGGATAGAACTCCGGTTTCCTGGCCCCCCCCCCCGCAGTCACACAGTTCTGTGAATTACCAGCTGCTTTGTGCAACGTGGGCACCTAGTCACAGCCTTTCCTGTGAGACACAGGTGAGCCCCTTTCTCTGAGGCGGAACGCAGCGCATCCCTGACCCAGACTGGCCGGACCAAGGCCGCATCTGCACAAACCAGCGTCCGCAGGGCAGACAGACGTGGTCGGAAGCCGGGGCGGCACACGCACGTTCTGCTTGCAGCTGTCCACGCTCAAACTCGGAAGCCTCGCCCTCGCCCTGGCCCTCGTGGCCCATCCACACGCTCCCGCGTGCCTCCCGGCCGCCTCCTTCCTTCAGCCGTGCGAGCTGCAGAGGCGTCCCCGATTCCGTGCGCCGGCTTGGGTCGCGGCTTCCACGCTGAACCCTGGGCGGGCGGGCCCGGTGCAGGAGGACAGGCACGCCTTGGCAACGTGAAACCCCAGAGAGACCAGTTTTGTTCCGAGCAGCCTCCCGAAGTCCAGACCTGCGAAGAGCGTGCGCATGCAGCATCCGGCCCAAGCAACGCCTGCTGGGGGTGTGGTTGGTGGGTGATAACATGGGTGTGATAATCTATAGTTTTAATGTGGACACTTCACCTGCAACGGCCCATGGTGTGCTCGTGTGGGGGGTGATGGCTGTGTTACAGAAATGCACGCGTATCATTTTGTAATAAACGAGATTGTAATAAAAAGGGACGATATCTGTGGCAGACCCTGAGCATGCAGGCACCACCCCTAAAGCCCGCAGGGAAACGACCCTGCAGAACCCCCAACAAGCCAACCCCAGCTCCGGGCAAGCCCAGCGAGGGTCCCGGATGTTTCCAGCTGGGGGACTGCAGAAGCTGCCCCCTGGGCAAGGCAGCCTTTTCCCCCGCCCTCCCCTGAGGCCAGTCCGCAGCTCTGCACGTCTGTGTCCATGGGAGGCTGAGCACCTGTGCTCCGGGAGGCACTGGGTTTCCTGATCAGGTTCCGTGTGGGCAGAGCCCGCGGGAGGTGCGTGTGCTGCTGGGCAGGCGCGTCTCTGATTCACGCGTTCGTTCTGTGGATCCTCCGGGGACACAGCCGTGGGGCCCGGGCGCCTGGATGAACTCGGGAGGAGAGGGCGGGCGGTGCGTGCAGCTCCGGTCCCAGCGGAGACTGTGTTCCTGTTATCTCCAGCTGCCTGAGCAAGCCGTTCGGGGCCGGGCTGCGGGGGTGAGCGGCGGCGTGGGCTGCTGGCAGCCGGAGCCTCCGTGTCGGCGCTGCATCATGTGAAGCGAAAACTGGGGCACTTTGCAGCCGGTGAGTACCCGGCCGCGCTCTCTCCCTGCAGCTCCGTGGGGACGAGACTTCGCCGCTGCATTGGACTTTCTGTTCCGCGGCTCTTTGTTGAATCAAGCTGCCGAGACAGAGCGCGGTCTCTTCGGAGCCTGCCGTTGCTGTCAGGGCCGGCTTGTAATTGATGCACGGGAGGAAACCAGAGAGACCTTTCAGAATGCTTTTAGAGAAGTTGACATTCATCAGCTTTGCGGCTAATGTGGGGGGCTGGGCACCTGGTCTGTGAGGCCGGGGGGATAGAGCGTGTGTTTGCTGCCTTCGCTGCCTCTGGCCTCGGCGAGGACATGTAAGTGGGAGCGACGCACCCTCTGCCTGCACTGAGGGGCGGAGGAAGCGAGTGCCAGCGGCCCCAGAGTTGATTGCAGCGCGTTTGCTCTGTGGCTCTCGGCTGCCGCTGAGAAAGGCAGAAGCAGGAAAGTTTCCCGTTTTTCAGCTGCGTGCTGTTTGGAAACTTTGCTGGCGTGGGGGAGGGTCACCATTAGAAACATTTGCAAATATAAACGTGGATCTTGTTTTTTATTCTCAGGGAGAGTGTTTAAAAATTGGATTCTGCGTTAGCTCATTTTTGCTTTTCGATGCATCACTTTTTAAGTGATGTGAATTTTAAAAAGGAAAAAAAAATCACTTCTCTCGGGGTTCATTTATCTTTCCTGTGTGCCTCCAGATGCTTTCTCTCAAATTAATGTTTGTTCTCCATGAAAGATGAATCGCTCGTAAAATATTAGAAATTGATATTGTTAATAATGTTTGCATGGCGACTTTCAAATGATCAATGGCTTAGTGAAATTAAAGATCGTTATCCTTGCCGAGAGGGGCATGTGGAACTTTTGTCCACGTTTCTCGATCCTAAATACGCGTCACGGACACTCTCCTTCCTGGGCTGAAAGTGGAATATTTGAGCTGTCGTAAGAATAGAATGTGACCAGAAGGGGCTCCAGCTGCTTGTGCCAGCGGCCAGCACTGATGTGGCCCCAAGTGACCCTGAAGTCATTCCCACCTGAGGGGAGCAGTCGAGGTGCTCAGGCTGTGAAAGCAAAGGCGTCTCACCAGGGAGAACAGACAGAGTGTGTTTGCAGTAGGTCCGGCGGAGGGGCTGTGGGAGAGAGAACTCGGGGCAGATGGTGGTCTGGGAGCTCGGCAGGGCGGGGCCGCAGGTGCGGCGGAGGCAGAGGTTCCCGGCCAGCAAGGAGCGCAGAGCACCTGGCGGGTGAAGCCGGCCGGGGGCTGGGGCCCCTTCCGGCAGCACGGGCCCTCGGACTGCCCTGGTGGACGTCGGTTCCCGGGGGAAAGTGGGTGTGGCTGAGGCTCTGCAGCACTGAGATCTGAAATCCGGGGAGTGAGCTCCACCCCGATCAGCCTGGTGCCTTGTTCTGAAACCTGGCGGACCTGGGTGAGGGACGGGTGCTGGGAAGCCTCCGCTCTCCTGTCAGCTGTCGAGGGAGCTTCTCCGACGAGTGCAGGTGTGAGACTGCCGAGGCGCGCTCCCGGCTCAAATGATGGCAAGGAAGGGGCACATGTGGTTAAGTCCCCATGCTTTCTCCCCAGGGTGTTTGTGTCGCGTCTGCCTGATGTGGCCAGTGCTGTTTTCTTTTGAACTCTCGTTTTGAGTCCTGACTTCCTTTACCTACATCCACACCTACACCTACGTCTATATCTGTATCTGTATCTGTATCTACATCTATAGCTATACCTACATCTACATCTATATTACACCTGCATCTGCACCTGAACCTACATCTGTATCTGCATCTACATCTGCATCTGCATCTGCATCTGTATCTGTATCTGCATCTGCATCTGCATCTGTATCTGTATCTGTATCTGCATCTGTATCTGCATCTGTATCTGTATCTGCATCTATAGCTATACCTACA
>PVKU01017159.1:0-12289 GCA_004027475.1 Anoura caudifer | reverse complement strand
TGCTCTGATGCCACCTCCTGGAGGGACCCCCACGGCTAGCGGAGCGTGGGCCATCCCATGTCCTCAAGCAGCCGGATGTCCTTGTTTATTACCCTGCAGGGTAAATATGTGTGCGCTTGTCTCCTTCCTGGGTTGCTGTGCCGTTCAATGTGTCCTGATCTACCACAGAGAGGGGACATTTGAGATGTCATGAAATGTGTGACGAACGGGTAAATGTATCAGTAAACACCAATCAGAGTTCATAAATCTGGTCTTATTTTTAGAAGAACAATCGAAATTGTGACATCAGGATGCAAAATATTTTCACAGAGATAAGCAAGATTTTAGAACTTTAGTTTTTGCTTCTATTGCTTTGAAAAAACACACAGCAATAAAATAAAAAGTTCTGTCTGATTTTAATAATGTATTAATATTTAGTGAGCAAAGAGAATTCTGATTGCTAAACTATTGGACAGGGTATGTTGCTTTCAACTTATTTCAATGCCTATTTTTCATGGACAGTACAGATTTTAATCTGAATTTTATCCTTTCGGTAAGTCAACGTATAGACTTTATTCAAATCTAAAGAACTGGAGCACTGTGCTCCTTTGCGTGGTACTGTTGGTGAGTGGTGATATGCTGTATTTTGCCGTGCGTAAAGCGCACCCACACTTTTCCCATGAATAATTTGCTCATGTATAATTAGTGCTACCCATGTATAATGTGCATCCTTATTTTTCCCTCAAAAATTTGGGCAAAAAAGTGTTCCTTATACACAGCAAAATATGGTATGTGCGTACTCCACTGAATTCCTCATTCCTCCTCCCCGTCAATACTTTATTGTATCTCAGAATCCAATTCGACTTTTCATGTCAAAGAAATTTTTAGAACATTTTAATTGTTTAGCTTTGATGACTGAAAGTTTGTCTTGAATCAAATTCATCAAAAGAAAAAGCTGTCAGTTCTGCCACCTTATTCCCTGGGTCTTCACCTTTGAGGCACTTAAACAGAGGTATGCAGAGTGACTGACTGATTGCCAGACTTCTTCCTAGGAAACGAACCGCTGTAAATGAACTAGGCGAGGCAGTGAATTTGGGGCTCACTCCGCAGTAGCACTGTCCACCTTCAGGTAGGGATACACTCATGTATGTGTTCCAGTATTAATCAAAAGGCACAGAAACCTGCCCTAGCTGGTGTGGAGCGGGCCTGTGAACCAAAGGGTTGTCAGTTCAATTCCCAGTCAAGGCACATGCCTGGCTTGTGGGCCAGGTCCCCAGCAGGGGACGTACAAGAGGCAACCGCACAGCAAGGTTTCTCTCCCTTTCTTGTCCTTCTCTTCCCCTCTAGCTAAAAATAAGTAAATAAAGTCTTTTGAAAAGAAAGCACAGAAACCTACTTATAGCATGCTCTGAAGTACTACTTATTCAATAACTGAAAAATAGATAAATGATGCAATTATTTTGGAATCTTAAATTATGCATATTTATGAAATACCTACTTTGATTTTGATTAATAGACTGTATTTATCCTACTCTAGATGAGAAAACTGGGGCTCTCTCTGTGCATTTCTCTCACGTGATATTTAGGAACAAAGGTCGGTTCCATGCCCTGTTTGTCAGCTGAGTTCTTTGAGAATATGTAATATTATTAAATAATAATGACTGACAGGTCTTGAGCACTTAGCATGTGACAGGCACTGGGCTCAATGTTTCGAAACTTGTAATTATCTCATTTAACCTCCACATCATCCTACGTGTAGGAACCATTATCATTTACTTTTACACAGAGGAGGGAACTGACCCCTAGAGAGATTGGAGCCGGAATTGAAATCCAAGGAGACCCCCTCAAGAGTGTAGCTTTAACAGCCGTATCAAAGAGCTTTGCCTTGCTACTTACATGTTTCTTGGACAATGAGACTACTGTCTACCAAGTACCTTTTTTAAAAAATGTCACTCCCTCAGATGGTCAGCTAAATTCCAAGTTCCCTAACGTCGCCCTGAAGGGCGCCCGGGCCTGGCGCGCTGGCACGCCTGCGCCTCTGCCGTGTGCTGGGGATCAGCGCGCTGCGGTCTTCCCACCACCCCGATTTTACTTCTCAGTAGTGAATGTTATCATAAAATGTATCCTGCAAACCCTGGGGATGAAGGAAGCTGCTCTTCACCACTTTAGCAGGACAACGGACAGCTAACAGGCGGGAGGGCCACACTTTCAGCCTGCAGAGAAGCGCGGACTGTTTTCCGGAGGTTCTAGTCCAGGCGCCGCGTGACAGCAGCCGCGAGTGTGAATGGGAGACACAAATCCACTTTAGGGAAAAGAACTGTCTTTACCAAACACCGCATCAGTGCCACTACTGAGAAGTGCCTATCTTGAGATAATTTAGTAAGCTTCAAGGTGTATTACTTTCCAGCAATACTTTAAAACGCATTAGCATTCGAAAGTGTGATGCACACAAGGTGTGGGAAGAACCGGGAAAAGGAGCCCTATTTTCGGTGGCCGGTGGAGTGAGCTGGGCGACTCCGCGCGCTCGCCTACTGTCAGGATCAGTGTGTCCTAATCGTCACGTCCGTGTGGTTCTCAGTGGATCAGGACGCCCGCTGATGCCTGCATAATAAGATTCACGTGTGGGATCAGTGATCGCTCTCGGTAGCGTCGTCAAAATCACTTCTGATCACACGGCTCACCCGCAACATGTGCGTTCCCTACTTTCTCGTTTCCCAAAAAGGAAAATGCTCAGGAAACTTGTTCAGGGCATGTCTGGTTAGAATCTATGCATTACTTTGGTGCGGTATTTATTGTCTTGGAGAATGTTTGTTCATAAAAAGTGATTCTGCTGTTTAATCTGTAATTTATTTCAGAAAATAATTTAGCTCAAATTCTTATTTTTCTAAAATTTATTTGAAAAATGAAACTAAGACTTATAGCTATTAAATATGCAAAAGTATTCTGCAGTATATATTAATTTCTTATCTCTTATCATAAACTTTTCCTCTTTAAAAAAATAAAGAATCATGGATTTATTTAGACAATTTCCTAATTGTCATGTTTTATGTCTTTCCTATATGTGTCTAAATTCTCATTAATGACTTTCTGTATTATGTAAATAGCACAGAAAATGTCTCTATTGGAATGCGTTAAAAACTTTTGTTGCATATGACTTAAGGAATATTTCTAATATGTGATTAAATTCAATACATTTACTCTGAATTAAAATTTTAAATGAATATTAGAAAGTATGCTTTCAATTTCAAATTTTACTAATGGTTAAAAAGTGCTTTTAAAGGCACTGGGTGATAGAAAATAGTAATTATTTTCTTTGTTTATACTCAAAGAAAATTCAAGCTTTTCAAAACAATTCATTCTTCTCAAGCCTTACAAACAAGAGTTCCAGAACTGGTCCTCTGTGTTTTGACACCTCACATAGGAAGTTAGAAGGGAATTTTCAAAACATGCCAAATATTTGGACAATTTAAAAGGCAACCATGGCTTTGATATAAACAGACATTTAAAATGAAATTAATGTCTAGAACATATTGGCTTGTCCTGAGTAGATTTGTTTTAAAATCCCAGTGTCATTTTAAATTGATTCAGCAAATTTGGTTTCCAACTCTGTCTTCTATGACAATGTTCACTGCCACAAAAGAGAATCAGTGTTCTGAATGGGGCATTTGAATGACTCCAAGAATCGAGGAAAAAAAGATTAGGCAGAGTAATAGCCTATTTCACTATGTATTATACTTGATCGTTACCTTAATTGAAGTGACTACATGCATATTGAAATGGTTACCAGTTAATAAAGAAGTCCTTGTGCTGTAAAGCACGTGAGGCCGATATGAGGGAGCGATTTACTTCATTGGGGCAGAGACCAGGGTAAGAAGCAATGGGTGGAGGGACCCGCTTCTGGGAAGATGGAGTCTACACAGCCTCCCCCGCTCGTCTTCTAAGTACACCTGACAGCCGATGGCCTTATTAAGCAAAGCAATTTTAGTAGAAAAGACCAAAAGGTGAAGAGAAGAATGCAGACCAACTAGGGACTGGGGGGCACCGGGTGCAACGCACCAGTGAGATCCCGGATTTTTCTTTTTGCCTCGTGTATCCCAGACTAGATGTCAGAGGGGTCAACAGCCTGGAAATATTGTTCAAAAGGCTACAGATGCAGAAGGCTCCCCCTGGATCCTGCTCTCTTTAGGCAAAGAACCAGGGAAGGGGAAACCTAGCAAGACAGGAAAACATTTAGACAGTAACCCTTGTACTCCCGCCCAACACCCGCCCTGTGGCCCCACCCCCACAGCCAGCAGCAAAGGCTGAGACCTGCACCCCAGCGGGGTCACCCTGCTCCGCCCAGGGCAGCCTGAACTCTCCCTCCCTGGAGGAGAAGGGAGCCCTCCTCCTCTCAGGTGAAACGAAGAACCTGCATTTCCAGCTCTACCTGGCAGAGAGGAGGTGAAGTGCCCTCTTTCCCACCAAGGTGTCTCCTAACACCCAAAACATCCAGGTTGCGGTAAATCATGAATTCTCTACCTGAATTTTGATAAAATTCAATACCTGATTATGATAAAAACTCAAGCATCTCAGAACAGAGGAGAACACCCTCAGCTTGGTGAAGAACAGCTACAAAAACCCTACAACTGACATCATCCTCAGGGGTGAAAGTGGAAGGCTTTCTTCCTGAGTGACCGGGACAGGGCAGAGGTGCTCTGGTCAGCATTGCTACCAGCACTGCGGGGAGTTCGGGGAAGCGCGATAACGTAAGAGAAGGGAGTGAAAGACCATAGGTGGGAAAGGACGGTGGGAATGTGTACCCATTTGCAGATGAAATGGTGGTCAACGTAAAAAAATCCTAAAGAAAATGGAGATAACTGTACTTGAACAATAATAAAAAAAAGGTGGGAAAAAATAAAAATTATTTTTCAAAAAGAAAAAACATCCTGAGGAATGTACCCCAAACTCCTGGAACTGATGAATGAATTCATTCATGTCTTAAGACCCAAGTAGGACACATAAAAATTAATTGCATTTTTTATATAAAGCACTGACCACATGGAAGCTGAAATTAAGAATATACCAAGTATAATCCCGCAAAATAAAAAATAAAACTCTTAGGTATAAATCTAAAAAGACATGCACAGGACTCCTGTGCTGAAAACTACAAACTTTAATGGGAGAAATCAAAGAAGATCTAAATAAACACATGCCCACCAAGGTTTTCATGG
This sequence comes from Anoura caudifer, assembly GCA_004027475.1. Taxonomy (NCBI): domain Eukaryota; kingdom Metazoa; phylum Chordata; class Mammalia; order Chiroptera; family Phyllostomidae; genus Anoura; species Anoura caudifer. The sequence continues at coordinate 7,100 of PVKU01017159.1, read as the reverse complement.
CTGGGAGACTCGACAAAAGGACAGAGATGCCAATTCTCCCCAAAGCAATGCACAGATTTAATGCGGTTGTAAAAATCCCAGTGAGATTTTTTTCTAAAGGGAAGGTGAGATTATTCTAAAACCTAGTTGGAAAGGGAAAAGAAAAGCAATAACTAAAACAATTTTGAAAAGTTAGAATGATATCGGAGGAATCACTCACAGGCTCAGACAACAGTGTGGCAACTACCACAGGGACGGGGGGTGGAGGGGACAAATGGCGATGACAGGAGACTTGACTTGGGGCAGTGAGCACAATACACAGACCATGTATTATGGAATTGTATGCCTGAAACCGATATAATTTTATTAACCAATGTCATTCTAATAAATGCAGTAAAAAGGAAAAAAAGATGCAGCACAGTAAAAGAGATTGAAAATGTTTACTCCTTTTAATATTTTGTTTTGAAAAGATACTCAAAATATACAATAGGTAGAGGAATATTTTTCAAAAAAGAAAAAAGATTTGTTATACAGCTATGCCATATGATTCCAGTCCTGTGAGGCATCAAAAGCAGCCAAGTCCACAAAAACCAAGTCGAATGCTGGTTACCAGGGGCTGGGGGTGGGTGGACAGTGTGGAAGGAAGCTGTTGTTTTTATGTATAAAGTTCTAGTCCTGCCATGTGAAATGTTCTTGGATCTTTTTTTTACAACAGTGTAAATATGCTTAATGCTTCTGAACTATATACCTAGAAATGGACCAGATGGTGAAATTTATGTATGTATTTCTTTTACCATGATAAAAAATTGATAGTATAAAGAACACCCTATAAATCCCTTAGAAGAAAAATAGGCTAAAATAGGTCTTTGGGACCTAGGACTTGGTGCCTAGGCATAACACCAAAGGAACAAGCCATAAGAGAAAAAAAATTGATAAATGATACTTCATTAAAGCTAAAAACTTTTAATCTGCAAAACACCTTCTTAAGAGGATGAAAAGATTAACTACACACTGGAAGAAAATATTTGCAAGCCACATACCTAAGAAGGACTCATATTTAATACATAAAGTACCTTAAAACTTAACAGTAACACTAAAGTAAATAATCCAAGTAGAGAAAGAGTAAAGGACAGGAAGAGACGTTGCACCAGAAACGGCACATACATGAAAATAAGCACACACACTGATGCCCACCATCACTAGCCATTAAGGAAATGAAAATTATAATCACAGTGAGCTATCACTACATGCTTACAAGAATAGCTAAATTGAAGAATATTGACAATACCAAATGCACAGGAAAAAAATCTCTCATACATTTCTCACGGAAATATACAGTCACTCTGAAAGGGAACGTAGCAGTTTCTTAACATAATAAACATACGCTTTCGTACGACCCAGCAATCACTTGCCTGGGCATTTATTTATCCAGAAAAATGGAAGTACATGCCCATACAAACACACACAAAACATGACTATAGGTGGGTTTCATTACAATAGTTAAGTACAGGAAGCAATCAGAGTGTCTTGCATTAGATGACTATTAAAACAAACTATGCCAGCTTCGTATGGTGGGATATTACTCAGCAATAAAAAGGAACTAACTATTGATACATGCAACAATTTAGATGGATTTCAAGGACACTGTGCTGAGTGGGAAAAAAGCTCATCTCAAAAGGTGTGATTCCATTTACATGCCAGTCACAAAATGACAAGATGCTAGAGATAAAGAACAAATCTGTGTTTGTTAGGACTTAGGAATTCAGGAGGGAGAGGGGGTGAACGTGTCTGTAAACAGATAGAGCGTCTGGGAGATCTTTGTGAGGATGGGTTAGTTCTGTGTCTCAGGGGTTACGTGAATCTATTGTATACAGGGGTGGGCAAAGGTACATGTACAGCTGGAATAAAATAAGCAATATAATTGATAAATAACAGTACAAGTACAAGAATAAACTGTGTTTTGTGTACTCACAACTGTAAACCTACCTTTGGCCACCCGTATATGGTAAGAGGCTTGGCACTATAAATAAATACACATTATACTAATTAATGTCAATTTCCTTCTTTTGATACTGTTCTGTAATTACTTCAGATGTAACCACTGGGAGGGATAGAAGGTAAAAGAGACCTCTCTGTTCTATCTTTGCAATTTCCAACGAATCTATAATTTTTTCAAAATGAAATATTTAAAAATGTTTGAATCAATTGACTAGTCTAAGGGTTCAGTGATTCGAATTAGAAGAGAACATGATAGAGATTTTTTTCTTTGTGGCTTCAGGTGCAGATAGAAAGTCAACATGAAAGGTCAGCTGAGGCCATTAGTAAAACAGCAAAGAATAGGGGGAGTTGCAAGTCCACGAGCACAGATTCTAACGCTTTAACCAGGTAGTGTTGGCTGGGGAAAAATATATGTACGTCGGGGGGCAAAAATAGGTTTTGGTTGTAAGTGCGCAACACACAGAGTTTCTTCTATTATCATTCACTAATTACTGTGTTATTTCCCACACGGACAACTGTAAACCTGCTTTTGCCCCACCCTGTGTGCATCCACATGCTTCCCATTCTGAACTAAACGACAATACGTGCTTGTAAGTTTCTCCTCATCAATGAATGGTGGGCAACATTTATGTGCAAACTTAAGATCATCCGACTGTAAGGCTCTTTATTTTGTGCTGCTGTAGTTACATAAGAGATGGCGATTGTTTGTATTAAACCTCTCGTTGTACCCAGCCAGAGCTACAAGGGCCACTTAGTGTCATGCTGCTTTACTTTGGAAACAGATCCATAGTCAAAACCTTGCACATTTATAAAAACATATCCACACATACAAAACACCAGAGTATATATTCATGCTGCCATCCCTTCCTGCCATAATTCCATGTGTTCACGTGTTTCTTTGATAGGGGTTCCAGGGCCATCACAGCCCCTCCAGATGGAGCAGGAGACAAGGGGACCGGTAGGGTCCTAGGATGTGCAGTGTCAGGGGACAGTGTGTGGCTGGAGACGGGGGTCAGCAGCTCCCGATATCATGCGGGACCGACCTCGCCTGCCTGGTGACACGGCAGCCAACCTACGCGCTCTCGTAGGTCAGGCAGCTCAGAGGGCATAAAAGGCTGCTTCGCAAAGTCGTCTATGCTGGGAAAACGTCTCCTGAAGTTCAGACAGTGATGATTAAATTATACTCTAATTTTGCTTTCAGCTTTGCCCCTTGAAAGTTCCTGAGTTGGGGCAGACAAAACCCTTTACCTGAATACAAGATAAGGTTTTGAAAGCAGCAACAGTTTTTTCTTTTATCTAAAGAAAAAAGCAGCAATAGCTTTTTCTTTTATCTAAAGAAAAAACAAGGTTGTTTTTTTAAAATGTGAAAGAAGTACATAGAGAGGTGCCAGAAATAATACAAATCTATTTATATGGGGAAAAGCAAAATTAAGAAAATTAATCCAGTCATAAAAACTGGATTTCTGTTCTTACACCTGTCAGGTGGAGCCTTGCTATTTTGAGATGCTATTATTTTGAGAGGAACAATTCACAGTGAATAAACCTACTTTTGGCCACCCATATATGCTAAGAAACTTGGAGCAATTTGGGTTCAGGATCCAAAACACGTCCTTTGAATTCAGCTGTAAAAACAAATGATGTTCCCCTGCCCAACAGCAACAGGCTCCATCCCATTCGGGGCCCTTCACCTGACTCTGCATCCCACGTGAGAGCTGCCCTTCCTACGTCTCTGTTTTAAGCACAGGAGTTTGCCCAAGGACCAGTTCCTTTGTTTCTGGGTCCCCACCCCACATTGAGCGTGCAGACTAATGGGCTCGTTACTATAATGTTATTACTGAGTTATGTCTGGTAACCAGCATCTGGTGAGGGAGAAAGTTGGGCATCAGCCAGGACCTTCGCTTGTTTCAGCCTCCAAATCCCAAGAATTTACATTTGGGAGGGAAGGGAAGGCGTTTGGAGAGGTCAGGATTTGAAGCTGGCTTGTTTTCCTGGAAATAGGTCACAGCTGGGCTGAGAGAAAGGGACCCCTTTATTCCCATGTCTCTTCCCAGGCTCTTCTCCCACCAAATCCCCGTTTTGTGTGTTTTGAAAGTCAGAATAGAAACTGAAAAACAAACAAACAAACAAACAAAAAAACCCATGGAGATGCACGTCCTAAATTTAAGTTGTATGGAGCAGTCTTGTTACTTTGTCGTGTTCTCTACAACAATAACTGGACGTTTCTGCAATCAAGGGACGCTGAAATTTTCTTGCTCATTTTTTTTAGTGCTTGTTTGTAAAAGGCCCTTAGGACCACTCAAGGTTCAGTTGATGACAACGACAAATGTTTCATACATGTCATTTCATTCAAATCAGGGATGACTGTACGTGCAGGTAGAAAGGCTTGCAGGTAGGTGCCTTCCACCAGCAACAGCGGAGGGCTTCCTTTGCAGAGGGCGTGCCAGTCACTGGGAACACCCGAAGGAAAGAAGCTGCTCTGAGGATCTACAGGCAGTGTGGGGGGGGGGGGGGGAAAGAAAGCGGCATAGCATTTTACCACGATGTAAAAAAAATGTTTTCTTCTTTGGTGAATAATTTCTGGAATATACATAGAAACATCAAATCACCCAGGTGACTCAGCTCCCCTACAGCCCAGATTTGGTGCCTTGAGACTTCTGGCTTTTCCCACAACCAAAATCACCTTTGAAAGGGAAGAGTTTTCAGACTGTCGATGAGATCCAGGAAAATATGACAGGGCTGCTGATAGCAACTGGGAGAACTGGTGAGGTCCCCAGGTGCCTACTTTGAAGGGAACCAAGGCGTCATTGTCATACATACAATGTTCCTTGTATCTTGTATCTTCTTCAGTAAATGTCTCTGGCTTTCACATCACATGGCTGGACACCTTCTGGACAGTCCTCACATAATCAGTTCTTCATGCATGTGCACCGCACAACTGCAATAGCCTGTCAGGCAGAGCAGCAAACAAATGACGTGCCCACCTCCAGGAACTCAGCTCCTGGTGGAGAAGACAGACACACATAAAGGCAAAGGAAATATATAATGTATTAACTGGGATTAAAAAATGCCATAAAGAAAAATAAAGCGAATGGAGAAAGGCTGCCTCGTGCTTTTATGCGAGAGAGTGGTTACAAGGTCCCAGGAGAGGCCAGACAGGCCACACGTGCACACCTGGGGAAGGAGAACAGGCCGAAGGCCAGAAAGCACACAGGTCCTAAGGTAATCCCGTGCTTGGTGCGTCCAGGGAGCAGCGGGACGTCCAGTAGCTGAATGGAGCAGAAGGGTAGGACGTAAGGGATATAATTAGCGGAGGGACATGTAGGCCATGAAAAGGATCTTAATTTTATTCCCACTCATGTGAAAAGTCAGTATTTGGTACAGCAGCAAGTGGTGAAAAATTTATATGGAGAATAGCTGAACAGAGATAGAAGATTAATTCTCTTTCTTATGAAGACATCAAGATACAGGCGTGCTGGCCAGCTTCCGAAATCGTCGGGAGCAGAGCTCTTTCCATCTTGCGGTTCTGTCGCCCTCAGAAGGTGGCTCCGGCCTCAGGGACTGAGATGGATGGAGAGCTCCAGGCACCAGCTCCTCCTTTCAAGGATCAGAAGGTACAAAGATGCAAAGACAATGTTTCTAGTCATAAGGTTTCATCCCAGAAAAGTAATCCAGACATCTAGACTTACATTCCATTGCAGGAACTTGGTCTTACGGCCACACCTAGCTCTGAGAGGAAGCAGAAAATGTACTTCCCTGTCTAGACATGTGTGAAGCTCTGGGCGGGGGGCGGGGTTGTGCTGTCACCAGAGAACAGTGCACAGGGTTGGTGCCGAGGAGCTGGCTCTGAGCTGAGAAGCCACTGGGTGGGGCAGAGCGGAGCAGAGCAGAGCAGGGCACGATCCGATTCACGGTAGCGAAGGTTCACCACGCCGTGTGGAAGACGGAACAGGCCAGAGTCGAAGAAGGGAGGCCAGGAGGAGGTCTACACTAGTGATCCCAGTTCTATAAGGGTCACCCTGCTGGTAGTTGAATAGATTTGTAGCTGTAGGGTTCACCTTGAAACTAACCACCTACCAGTTTTTGGCATTATTTTCCCAAGTTTACGTTTCCTGGATTATTCCCTTAACATTTGCTTTGAAATAAAATACAAAGTCCTGACAATACAGGGGCCTTTGTTCTGTACACCTTAGGATTCCACCTATTTCAATGAGGTGCATATCAAATCTCATTGACAGGAAATTCTGTTTGTATATTAAATATATAAACGTGGGCAAAATTTATGACAAAATAAATTCATATATGTTTGGTACTATCAGCAACCTTTAGAAAAATAATTGAATTCAATGTTATTCACTATAGAACATAGTCTTGCGACAAAACAATTTACTCATTCTCTTGCTTGGCCAGATGGACTAGATTTTGCAGTATGATTTCCACTTGGCACAAATCCCTTTCCAGTAAGAACCCAGGCTGTAGTTGAAAGAAAGAAAGAAAAAGAAAAAGAAAAAGGAAGAAGAGAAAGTAAGAAAGAGAGAGAGAGAGAGAGAGAGGGAGGAAGGAAGGAGGGAAGGAAGGAAGGAAGGAGAGAAGGAAGGAGGGAAGGAAGGAAGGAGCGTGCGTGCAGAGGAAGGAAGGAAAACAGTGAAGTCACCCTTTGGACAGGCTGTGCCTGGAGGCAGCAGGGAAGGTAATCTGACAAAACTACTTGCAGTTCTGATGGTTATCCTACAGTTTTTCATATTAGTTATCCCTATAAAATGCTTTTAATAACATATACACTTTTTTACCAAAGAGTAAAATTATGCTTGTCTCTGAACAGACACAGCTTCCAACTTGGCTATGGAAATGCATCCTGCCTTGTGCGTGCCTGAGGACGAAGTAGGAGAGAAAAACAGAGGAAGGAAAGGAAGCCAGGAAACAAGTCATCGTTTTTCCATCAGCTAAAGAGCATTTTAAAAAATAAATAAAGAGCATTAAATTCGATTTCCACAGCAGTCTGCCGTGCCTGGTGTCTGGAGGTGCAGGCGGGCGGGCTGTGCGGCAGTGTGATTGGCGTGAGGAGCACGGGCAGAATCCCACCCATCACCAGCACTTCCCCACCCCTCAGTGGGGTCCCTCATTCC
>PVKU01017158.1:0-12295 GCA_004027475.1 Anoura caudifer | reverse complement strand
AATCAAAAAGTTTCTGGAAACAAATGAAAATGAACTCACAACAACCCAAAACTTATGGGACACAGCAAAGGAAGTCCTCAGAGAAAAGTTCATAGCAATACAGGCCTACCTAAAAAACATAGAAACATCTCAAACAAATGACTTAACCCTATGCCTACAAGAACTCAAGGAGCAACAACAAAGACAGCCCAGAGCAAGTAGAAGGAAGGAAATAACTAAGATCAGAGCAGAATTAAATGACATAGAGACTGAAAGCACAATTCTAAGGATCAATGAATCCAGAAGCTGGTTCTTTGAAAAGATAAACAAAATTGACAAGCCTTTAAGCAGGCTCATCAGGAAAAAAAGAGAGGACCCAAATAAACACAATCAGAAATGAAAGAGGAGAGATTACAACTGACACCACAGAAATACAAAGGATTGTAAGAAATTACTATGAAGAACTGTATGCCAAGAAATTTGAAAACTTAGGTGAAATGGACAAGTTTCTAGAAAAATATAATCTCCCAAAACTCAATGAAGAAGAAGGAGAAAGCCTGAACAGACCAATAACAGCAGATGAAATTGAAGCAGTACTCAAAAAACTCCCAACACACAAATGCCCGGGACCAGATGGTTTCATAGGAGAATTTTACAAAACATTTAAGGAAGAGCTAACCCCTATCCTTCACAAACTTTTTGAAAAAATCCAAAATGATGGAAAACTCCCAAACTCTTTTTATGAAGCCAGCATCACTCTAGTCCCCAAGCCAGATAAAGACATAATAAAGAAAGAAAACTTCAGGCCCATAGCACTGATGAACATAGATGCTAAAATCCTCAACAAAATATTGGCAAACCGCATCCAACAATACATTAAAAAAGATCATACATCATGACCAAGTGGGATTCATCCCGGGGATGCAAGGATGGTTCAACATACATAAATCAGTAAATATAATACATCACATAAACAAAAGCAAAGACAAAAATCACATGATCATATCAATAGATGCAGAAAAAGCATTTGATAAGGTACAGCACCCATTTATGATAAAAACACTCAGCAAAGTGAGAATTGAGGGAGCACTCCTCAACTTAATAAAGGCCATATATGAGAGATCTACAGCCAACATCATACTAAATGGGCAAAAATACAAATCTTTTCCTCTAAGATCAGGAACAAGACAAGGTTGTCCACTTTCACCACTTTTATTCAATATAGTATTGGAAGTATTGGCCATAGCAATTAGACAAGAAAAGGAAATAAAAGGCATCCAAATTGGAAAGGAGGAAACAAAACTATCATTATTTGCAGATGACATGATAGTGTACATAGAAAATCCTATAGACTGAGCCAAAAAGCTGCTCGACTTAATAAATGAATTTGGCCAAACAGCCAGACACAAAGTCAATATCCAGAAATCAAAGGCATTTTTGTATACCAACAGTGAAACTGCAGAAGCAGAAATCAAGAAAAAAATCCCATTCATTATAGCAAAAAGAAAAATAAAATACCTAGGAATAACCTAACCAAGGAGGTAAAGGACCTATATGCAGAAAACTATACAACACTGAAGAATGAAATCAAGGAAGACACAAACAAATGGAAACATATACTGTGTTCATGGATTGGAAGAATTAACATCATCAAAATGTCCATTCTACCCAAAGCAATTTACAGATTCAATACAATACCTATTAAAGTACCAATGGCATATTTCACAGACATACAACAAACACTTCAAAAATTTACATGGAACCATAAATGACCTCGATTATCCACAGCAATTTTGAGAAAGAAGAGCAAAGTAGGATGGAGCACAATACCTGATACCAAATTGTATTACAAGGCCACTGTAATCAAAATAGCCTGGTACTGGCACAAAAACAGGCACATGGACCAGTGGAATAGAACAGAGAGTCCAGAAGTAAACCGAATTCTCTGTGGTCAATTAATATTTGACAAAGGAGGCAGCAACATAAAATGGAGTAAAAGTAGCCTCTTCAACAAGTGGTGTTGGGAGAACTGGACAGCTACATGCAAAAAAAAAATGAAACTTGAACACCAACTTACACCATACACAAAAATAAATTCAAGGTGGATAAAAGATTTAAATATGAGCTGTGACACCATTAAAGTCCTAGAGGAGAACATAGGCAGGAAAATCTCAGACATTTCACAGAGCAACATTTTTACTGATATGTCCCCTAAAGCAAGGGCCATGAAGGAAAGAATATGTAAATGGGATCTCATCAAAATAAAAAGCTTCTGCATGGCTAAAGAAACCAGTATTAAATTAAAAAGAGAACCAATTGTATGGGGAAACATATCTTCCAATGATACCTCAGACAAGGGTTTAATCTCCAAAATATATAAAGAACTTACATGACTCCACTCCAAGAAGACAAGCAACCCAATTATAAAATGGGCAAAAGAACAGATACTTCTCCAAGGAGAAGATCCAGAAGATCCAGAGACACATGAAAAGATGCTCAATATTGCTAGCTATCAGAAAGATGCAAATTAAAACCACAATGAGATACCACCTCACACTAGTCAGAATGGCCATCATAAATAAAGCAACAAACAACAAGTTTTGGAGAGGTTGTGGAGAAAAGGGGACCCTAGTGCACTGTTGGTGGGACTGCAGACTGGTACAGCCACTATGGAAAGCAGTGTGGAATTTTCTAAGAAAACTAAAAATGGATCTACCTTTTGATCCAGCAATTCCACTGCTAGGATTATACCCTAGGAACCCTGAAACACCAATCCAAAAGAACCTATGCACCCCAATGTTCATAGCAGCACAATTTACAATAGCCAAGTGTTGGAAGCAACCTAGGTGCCCATCAGTAAATGAATGGATCAAGAAACTATGGTACATTTACACAATGGAATTCTATGTAGCAGAAAGAAAGAAGGAGCTCTTACCCTTCACGACAGCATGGATTGAACTAGAGAGCATTATGGTAAGCGAAATAAGCCAGGAGGTGAAAGACAAATACCATATGATCTCACCTTTAACAGGAACCTAATCAACAGAACAAACAAACAAGTGTAATATAACCAAAGACACTGAAATTGAGAACAAGAGAGGAGAGGGATAGGACTTTCCAAGGGAAAAGGGGAAGGGTTTAGAGCAACAAGTATTAAAGACACATGGACAAAAACTAGAGGGGTTATAAATGGGAGGGAGCTGGGGAGGGCTGGGGTGGTGGGCTGGGATGGGAGTAGAAGACAGAAAAATGTGCAAGGAGAACAATTAAAATAAAAAAAAATAAATGGAAAAAAGAATTGCACAAAAAACCCAATGATATAATATAATGTATTACATTGTTTTGGGTTATTGTTTTACCTAAAGCATTATTTGATTTAATATTGGTGATTGTGTTTTTCAGTTTTAAAATTCCCTGTAGTTTTTTTTTTATCTTAATTTTTATTTTTGCTGAGACTTTCTGTCTTTTATTCATTTCAAGCATGTTTGTAATTGCTTATAGGAGCATTTTCATAGTGGCTGCTTTAAAATTTTTGTCAGATAATCCTAGCATTTGTTGATTGTCTTGTCATTCAAGTTAAGACCATCCTGGTTGTTGATATAAGTGATACTTGATTAAAACCTGGATGTGCTAGATACTATGTTATAAGCCTCTAGATCTTTATTTAATCTTGTTTTAGCAGACCTCCTCAGACACTGCTCAGGTGCCAGAAGGAGGGTACTCACTTATTACTTGCCAGACCGAGTGGAAAAGTCCAGGTTCTCCAATCAGCCGTATTGTTTCCCATAGGGGTGCAGTTCACCATCACCATTTGGTGGGGGTGGTAATTCAGGCTCCCACAAGGCCCTTCCTGACACCAAGCCAGCTGGGAAGGGAGGAGCTCTTAATTCCCTGGAGGAGATGAGAGTCTTTAGTCTCCACTCAGCCTTCTCTGACACCACTCTGCAGAGGGAACATTGGGATGCCTGTTACAGCCTGATGAGGATGGAGGTCTACACTCTTTCCAGAGCTTCACTGGAGCAGGTATTTTGCTAGAATAGAGCACTCATTGCCTGAAAATTTTCTGTTCTACTAATCTGTTAGCCCAAGAGAGCAGAGTTTTCTTGGGGCTATTTGTTCTGTGTCCACTGGCATTTCTGGGTTGCTGGCTTCTCCAGCATCCAGTCTGGGTTGTATGAAGCAAAACATGCTCAGGGAACTCATGTCCATGCTGTTCCTCATGACTCAAGGTCCCCAACTGGTCTGTCTGCTTTTTCAATACACATTGATCTAAATCACCTTTCCAACTTTTCTTATCTTTGTTTTATAAATAATATAATGCCCATGTTTTCAGCTGTACATAGTGGAAGGAATGGGGGAAAGTACCTCTACTCCATCTTTCTGGAAGCAGAAGCCCTGATTTTTATTGTTAGAAGCATTTATTTGGAAACTGACTATCTCATTTGTAGACTTGATCCTCTTCATTTTGAGCCTGATAGCCTAATCTAGGTCAGTGATTTTCAACCTTTTTCATCTCATGACGCATATAAACTAATTACTAAAACTCTGTGGCACACCAAAAAATATAGCTTTTGCCAGTCTGACTGAAAAATAGGTTTAATTTTAACTTATTCACACTGGACAGCTTTTGTTATGTTAGATGTTATTTTTTTATTTGATGATCTAAGAAAAAAGAGGTGAGTACCTCTGACTAAGTAGTCAGGTTTTACATATTTTAAAAATTCTTGCAACACACTGGTTGAAAATCACTTATCTAGGTTATGGACATACTGGCTTTGCATTTCATTTTGGATTTACAAGCTTGTTTTTAACTACCTATCCATTATTTTTCTAGCCAATCCACTAGATAGGCACCCTAAGAAATTGTGAGACAACCATTTCATGAAACATTTCTAGTCGAGAGTTGACTACTACATTCACTGCTGACAAAGGCTGGTGCACGCACAGACTGGTCTACCTTGGCTCAACCCTAGACATAAAGAAAATACCACACAGGCTATTTTTTCATTCAACATAGCTTATTATTGACCATAACTCAGTTCTCCCACTTTCTCCTTTTTCAGATACCTGAAATCTTATTTCATATGAACATTGTTACAACCTCAAATACAAATGCAAATGAAATAGCCCAGCATGAATTATTCACAGTGATTCTGAATGTGTTTGCATTAATTAATTTTACTTTGTCATCAAAGTGAAATTTTTTTAATTATAAAATTTATTAAATTCATGGATTCTAGAGACATCTATGGACTCACAGGAGACCACAAACTCCAGTTTGAGAAACTTAGGGCTAGACTATCTCCGGATCTATCTGGTTAAAGATAAGAGATATTTATGTACCATAAGCTAACATGCAGGTGGCTGTTAAATACTGGGGCACATGGGTTGGGGAAGGGAACAGGCAGGTACCATCTGACTAATACGGTAATGACAATGACAGTAGGTTCATTCTTTGTACATCTTCATCATTCACTGACTGTCCCACTCTGCATCCCTGGACATTACCATTTCCAGTGTGATCCAGCTGGTTTCCAGCTACCAACACCTGCATCTCTGGGCCCAAGTGTTCTCCCCAAAACCATAGAAGACTTCTCTAGTAGGTAGGCCAGAAGTGCCCCGAAATTAACAATTCTTGGAGCAGCTCTCAACTTGTGCTCCCTCAACTCATGATTCTCAGGAACTGGTGTATAAATACTTCTACTCTTTCAGCTCTGGAGTAGGATATCACTGAGGCTTGTGTTTACACCATTTCCTAGAATTTCCCTTTGGTATTTCCAGTTTCCCACAGTGGTAACTTATTGCTCATGCATTCTTTATTGCCTGGCTTCCCTTCCCTATCTCATTTTTCCACTATCAGTGTTTCCTATACCTCCCAAATAAACTTCTTGCATTCAAATTGTTATCTAAGAGTTTGCTTCTGGGAGAAGCAAATGAGGTATCATAAATTTTTACTTATGAACTCTCATGTAACACATACAACAATTCTGGAAGGTAGGAAGTTATGTTAATCAAGACTTGCAATGGAATGTGAGCCCCATATTCTGTTTTGTTTTCTCATGTATCCCAAGAACAGCACTTAGTTCATTATAGATGTTCAATAGGTAACTGATGAATAAAGGAAGAAACTGATGCTCCTGCAAGGAATTTGGTAAAACTCCCACTGAGACAGCCAGGACTTGAATGCTGACATTTTGACTAAAAACATAACACTCTTTTCCCTATATACTCAGGTTCCTGTTCCTAACCCTGTTGTCTCAGATCATGGTTTGCAGAGGAACTTAAAGATGATTTAAATATGCCAATATCATTGGCCATCTCTAAACTAGAGTGATGTCAGTGTTTTCAGGGTTGGTGGAATCGGGAGCTCTATGAAAATGTTACAAATATCTATAGCACAAACCGCCAAGTCTGCTTGTTTATACCCCACAGACATTGGGGGAGAGGGCCACATTATTCCCATGATGGCCATCTGGATCTGTGGGTCCTATGAAATAGAGGCAACCAGCCTTTCTCAGCTGCAACACATCCTAGCTTAGCCTTGTTCTAATGATGTTCTCATCAGCAGTATGAACCTCTAAAAGTCACTTTACTTGGAGGAATCTCATTCTTTAACATTCTAACTTGGGCTTGGAAAAAGTTATTTCCTTTAAGGATTCCAATGAGTTCTTTAATAAATGGACACTTACAGATCAAACTGTACTCAGCAATATGAGTAAAGAAATATCTATGGCAGTTAGCTATCGGATTAGATGCTAACTCATTAATCAATTTTTATTTAAATCATGCATCTTCCCCCAAATGAATGGTTATTCTGTGAAGATATTTTGATTCCCAAGCACTGCTTTCCCTAAACTCCTTGAAGTCATCAGGCACATTAAAGGATATCCAATTTCATTGGTCTAAGCTGAGTGATCGCAATTCATCAAGGCATGAAACGTCTGTCCAGTCTTGTGGAATATCATTAAATGGTTCAAGGACATTTCTAATCTTAATGATGGCCAAGGGGGAGCAACTATTATGATGATAAATGGGAATGAATATCTGGAGAAAGTTCAAGGCATGTTATACTTACAAAGACTAATACACATTGTTTATCTAAATCATCCAACTGATTAAAGAAACACACAAAGCCCAAGACAGTTAAAAGCAGAGAACCAAATAGGGTTTGACCTACACTGGTATATTTATCGCTGACCATGTCATGCATGTAAAATGTATAGCTCCACCAAGATGCTGTGTATATAAATTGGGAGGGTCTTTTGAGGCTGATGTTGAGTAATATAGGCTGTCCAGTTTATTGCCTGCCTAAATATTTATATAAAATGAGTTCACTGATGGTGGGGAAGCCTCCATAAAAGGAGTCTTTCAATGTTACTAACTGATTAGCTACAATGCCCAAGGCTTAGTAAGAGCGAGGTAGTGGTAACTTTGGTACTTCTGCTCCTAAAACCAATTTCTGAACTGCTCAATGTTTTTAATCTCTGACCTGAGTTAGGGGTGTGTGTGTGTGTGTGTGTGTGTGTGTGTGTGTGTGTGTAGCCAAGTAAGGCAATACTCACTTGGTACAAAGAGCAGTGCCAAGTCTGCCAGGAAAGGACAAATACTTCTTGGTACACACCTAGAAGAATGCTCTTTAGAGCCATCTCTTGTTGGGAGAAAATGCCTCTTAAATGTGCACTGTTCTTAGCACAAGGCAGTCAATGCGGGACTAAATGGAGCAAGACTCATTTCAGATCATAAAGGCCAGGAATAAATCTCTTGTTCAGGGACTTGTTTTTGGCTGACCTTTCCTTGGGCAGGAGGAGGAAAAATCAACCACATTGGTGGCTAGGAGGATGTTGGGCCATGGTCCAAAGACTTAATCATAGTAAATATCTTTTAAATAGGTCTGGGAATTGTAGGTTGTTGGGCTGAACTAGTGCAGACTTTGCTTACAGGATTGTTTAAAGATATGCAAGAGCAGTAGAAGACTTAGAATTAAAGACTTTCTTTACTTCAATTCTGAGACACCTTATGCTTCTGGTTTTCCTTGTACCTCCCTAGTTTCTCCTTCTCAGTATCCTTTCATGGTTTCTTTTCTTTAACTGACCTCCAAACATTGGTGGTCTCAGGGCATGGTTCTCAACCCTATTGTCTCCAGAGATGATCTTATTGGATCTGATGGCTTTAAATATCATGCCTCCAAAATCTCCAACCTGAACTTCACCTGAACTCTGACTAAACTTGACATCTCCACTGTGACACCTAATAAAGCATTTTCCTAATATGTCCAAAACAGAACCCTTAGTTTCTATCTCCTCATCTCCTCATCTTAGTCTGTGCTGCCTCCCCAGAATTCATCATTTCTATTGATGTTGTTCTCATTTACTCAGTTACTTCGGTAAAAATCTAGAAGTTGTGTTTGAGTCCTCTCTTTTTCTCACCTCCACAAAATATATCCTGAACCTTAGCGTGAGGAGCAGGCTGATTTAGAAAGATGCATTGTAATTTGTTAATTTGGGAGCTGCAGTAGGTAAGACATCTGATGAATAGAAAACTATGCCCGAGTCACTTCAAGGTTTATTTGTTTGTTTGTTTGTTTGTTTGTTCCAGTGTTTCAGTGGAGATATCAAATTGGGCCATCTCAGGTGTCAGACAGGTAAACTGCATATCCTGGGCCTTCATTTCCAAAACTGGGTGTTTCAGTCCAGCTTTCTTAGGCCCAGACAGGAGCACAGGGCATGCTGCTGTACAACTGTGAACCTTTGCTGTATGACAATCTGTGGTCACTTCAGGTATGCAAGACTTCAGGAGAATTGACAAGACCAAACCAGCATCTGCCCCTCCCCCAATTGCCATGGCACCATTTGTCTCATTCTCTTGACATCTTTCCTTCCCTGAGGAGTTGCCTTCCCTTTCTTCATTTCACTCCTCAACTCTGCGCTGTTGAGAAAACATGGCCTGTCCTCCACAAGCTCTTAGTTCACCACTTTCATATTTCTAACTTCATTTTTCATAATCAAACTATATAATGAAAAATGGAATTAGTTTTTGTTTATTTTTTAAATTTTAATTGTTCTTGTACAGTTTTCTGTCTTCTACTCCAATCCCAGCCCACTGCCCCAGTCCTCCCCACCTCCCTCCCATGTCCACCCCGCCCTAGCTTTTGTTCATGTGTCTTTCATACTTGTTGCTCTAATCCCTTCCCCTTTTCCCTTGAAAGTCCTATCCCTCTCCTCTCTTGTTCTCAATTTCAGTGTCTTTGGTTATATTATGCTTGTTTGTTTGTTCTGTTGATTAGGTTCCTGTTAAAGATGAGATCATATGGTATTTGTCTTTCACCTCCTGGCTTATTTCGCTTAGCATAATGCTCTCTAGTTCCATCCATGCTGTCTCAAAGGGTAGGAGCTCCTTCTTTCTTTCTGCTACATAGAATTCCATTTGTAAATGTACCATAGTCTCTTGATCAGAAATTATGGGCACTGATGCCCATTTACTGATGGGCACCTAGGTTGCTTCCAACATTTGGCTATTGTAAATTGTGCTGCTATGAACATTGGGGTGCATAGGTTCTTTTGGATTGGTGTTGCAGGGTTCCTAGGATAATCCTAGCAGTGGAATTGCTGGGTCAAAAGGAAGATCCATTTTTAGTTTTCTTAAAAATTTCCATACTGCTTTCCATAGTGGTTATACCAGTCTGCAATCCCACCAACAGTGCACTAGGGTCCCCTTTTCTCCATAACCTCTACAACATTTGTTGTTTGTTGCTTTGTTTATGATGGCCATTTTGACTGGTGTGAAGTGTGGTATGTCATTGTGGTTTTAATTTGCATCACTCTGGTAGCTAGCTATATTGAGCATCTTTTCACGTGTCTCTGGATCTTCTGTATGTCCTGCTTGGAGAAGTGTCTGTTCAAGTCTTTTGCTCATTTTTTAATTGGGTTGCTGTGTCTTCTTAGAGTGAAGTCGTGTAAGTTCTTTATATATTTTGGAGATTAAACCCTTGTCTGAGGTTTCATTGGCAAATTTGTTTTCCCATACAATTGGTTCTCTTTTTATTTTAATACTGGTTTCTTTAGCCATGCAGAAGCTTTTTATTTTGATGAGATACAATTTGTATATTCTTTCCTTTATGCCCCTTGCTTTAGGGAACATATCAGTAAACATATTGCTGCATTAAATATCTGAGATTTACCTGCCTATGTTTTCCTCTAGGATTTTAATGGTGTCACGGTTTATATTTAAAATTTTATCCACCTTGAATTTATTTTTGTGTATGGTGTAAGTTGGTGTTTGAGTTTCATTTTTTGGCACATAGCTGTCCAGATCTCCCAATACCACTTGTTGAAGAGGCTACTTTTACTCCATTTTATGTTGCTGCCTCCTTTGTTGAATATTAATTGACCATAGAGAATTGGGCTTACTTCTGGGTTCTCTGTTCTATTCCACTGGTCTATATGCCTGTTTTTGTGCCAGTACCAGGTTGTTTTGATTATAGTGGCCTTGTAATACAGTTTGATGGCAAGTATTGTGATCCTTCCTACTTTGCTTTTCTTTCTCAAAGTTGCTGTGACTATTCGAGGTCGTTTATAGTTCCATATAAATTTTTGAAGAATTTGTTCTATGTCTGTGAAATATGCTGTTGGTACTTTAATAGGTATTGCATTGAATCTGTAAATTGCTTTGGGTAGTATGGACATTTTAATGATGTCAATTCTTCCAATGCATGAACACAGTATATGTTTCCATTTGTTTGTGTCTTCCTTGATTTCTTTCTTCAGTATTGTGTAGTTTTCTGCATACAGGTCTTTTATCTCCTTGGTTGGGTTTATTCCTAGGTCTTTTATTTTTCTTTTTGCTATAATGAATGGGATTTTTTTCTTGATTTCTGCTTCTGCAGTTTCACTGTTGGTATACAAAAATGCCTTTGATTTCTGGATATTGACTTTGTGTCTGGCTGTTTGGCCAAATTCATTTATTAAGACGAGCAGCTTTTTGGCTGAGTCTGTAGGATTTTCTATGTACACTATCATGTCATCTGCAAACAATGATAGTTTTGTTTCCTCCTTTCCAATTTGGATGCCTTTTGTTTCCTTTTCTTGTCTAATCACTGTGGCTAATACTTCCAATACTATATTGAATAAAAGTGGTGAAAGTGGACAACCTTGTCTTGTTCCTGATCTTAGTGGAAAGATTTTACTTTTTGCCCATTGAGTATGATGTTGGCTGTAGGTCTCTCATATATGGCCTTTATTATGTTGAGGAATGCTCCCTCAATTCCCACTTTGCTGAGTGTTTTTATCATAAATGGGTGCTTTACCTTATCAAATGCTTTTTCCCATCTATTGATATGATCATGTGATTTTTGTCTTTGCTTTTGTTTTTGTGATGTATTACATTTACTGATTTGCGAATGTTGAACCATCCTTGCATCCCTGGGATGAATCCTACTTGGTCATGGTGTATGATCTTTTTTAATATATTGTTGGATGCGGTTTGCCAATATTTTGTTGAGAATTTTAAGTCTATGTTCATCAGTGCTATGGGCCTGAAGTTTTCTTTCTTTATTATGTCTTTATCTGGCTTGGGGATTAGAATGGTGCTGGCTTCATAAAAAGAGTTTGGGAGTCTTCCATCATTTTGGATTTTTTGGAATAGTCTGTGAAGAATAGGGGTTAGCTCTTCCTTAAATGCTTTGCAGAATTCTCCTGTGAAACCATCTGGTCCTGGGCTTTTGTGTGTCAGGAGTTTTTTGCTTACTGCTTCAATTTCATCTGCTGTTATTGGTCGGTTCAGGCTTTCTGCCTCTTCTTCATTGAGTTTTGGGAGATTATATTTTTCTAGAAACTTGTCCATTTCACCTAGGTTTTCAAATATCTTGGCATACAGTTCTTCATAGTAATTTCTTACAATCCTTTGTGTTTCTGTGGTGTCAGTTGTAATCTCTCCTCTTTCATTTCTGATTGTGTTTATTTGGGTCCTCTCTCTTTTTTTCCTGGTGAGTCTCCTCAAAGGCTTGTCAATTTTGTTTATCTTTTCAAAAAACCAGCTCCTGGATTCATTGATCTTCAGAACTGTGCTTTTAGTCTCTATGTTATTTAATTCTGCTCTGATCTTAGTTATTTCCTTCCTTCTACTTGCTCTGGGCTGTCTTTGTTGTTGCTCCTTGAGTTCTTGTAGGCATAGGGTTAAGTCATTTGTTTGAGATGTTTCTATGTTTTTTAGGTAGGCCTGTATTGCTATGAACTTTTCTCTGAGGACTTCCTTTGCTGTGTCCCATAAGTTTTGGGTTGTTGTGAGTTCATTTTCATTTGTTTCCAGAAACTTTTTGATT
>PVKU01017157.1:0-12290 GCA_004027475.1 Anoura caudifer | reverse complement strand
CTTTCTTCATTTCACTTATTGTAGCCTTCATTTTTTCATCTAATTTGTGAGCAAAATCAACCAATTCTGTAAGCATCCTGATCACCAGGGTTTTGAATTGTGCATCTGATAGGTTGGCAATCTCTTCGTCGCTTAGATAAATTGGCTCTGGGGCTTTGATTTGTTCTCCGGTTTGAGCCATTTTCATTTCTGGGTTTTTTTTTTTTTTTCCCCTAGTCGGCTGTTACGTAGTGAGGGGTGGAGCCTCAGGTGTTCCCCAGGGCGGGACAGCCCAGTCGCTGGGTAGTGACGCTGTCTGTGGGGGCGGGGTCTGAGAGGAGACAATGGTGCTTGCTTTGCTCACTCTCGGATTCCAGTCCCTTTCACTGCTTCCCCTTTGCCTGTATTATCTGCGCGTGAATGTGGGACCACCCGGTCAGCCAGCTGCCTTGCACGGCCTCACTGGTTCTGCACAGTTGCCACCCCGTGCCCGAGTTCTGCTAGTCGCCGCCTGTGCACCTGGGGGCTGCCAGCCACTGCTGCCTGCGTGCCCAGTCCACACCTCCGCTTTTTCCTGCTGCAACTCCGCCCCTCTTACCGGTCTGGATGAATCGTTGTTGGACTTCCAAACAGTTTGATTTTCTGAGTTCTGGTTGTTTTCTTGTTTCTAAATCTTTGTTGTCTTTAATTTTGGTTGTGAGAAGAGGCACAGTGCGTCTGCCTACGCCTCCATCTTGGCTGGAAGTCCACATTTATTTTTTTAAAATGTATTTGTTGAGTGTTGAATTCTAGGTTAACATGTTTTTTGTTTTGTTTTTAGTTCTTTAAAGATGTGTAACTTTCTGTTTATGGATGAATTATATTGCATTGTGTATGTTTACCACATTTTATTTATCCATTGAACAACCAATGGAAACTTAGGTTGCTTCCATATCTTGGCTATTGTAAATAGTGCTGCAGTGAATATAGGGGTGTCCGTATCTTTTTAAATTAGTGTTTTCATTGTCTTCAAACAGGTACTCAGAAGTGGAATTGCTGGATCATATGGTTGTCCCATTTTAAATGTTTTTTGAGGACTCTCCATACTGTTTTTCATCATGGTTGAACCAGTTGATATTTCCAGCAATAGGGGATGAGGGTTCTCTTTTCTCTATATCCTCACCATACTTGTAATTTCTTGTCTTTTTGATAATAGCCTTTGTGACAGGTGTCAGGTAGTATGTCATTGCAGTTTTGATTTGCATTTAACTTATGATTAGTGATACTGAAGATCTTTTCATGTGCCTATTGGCCATCTGTCTGTGTTCTTTGAAAAAGTAACACATTTTTTCTCTATTCAGGTCCTTTGTCCATTTCTTAATCATGTTTTTTGATACTGAGTTGTTTGCATGAATTCTTTATGTCTTTTGCGTATGAACCCCCTATGAGATATATACTTTGCAAACACTTTTTCTCACTCAGTAGGTTGCCTTTTTTTTTTTTTTATGTTCCAAAGCTTTTTGGTTTGATGTAGTTTCCTTCATTTATTTTTGCTTTAGTTGTCCTTAACTGAGGAAACTGGCCTGAAACATATTCCTAAGATCAATGTCAAAGACTTCACTGCCTATGTTTTGTTTTAGGAAACTTTATGGTTTCAGGTTTTAATTTAAGTCTTTAATCCATTTTGAGTGTATTTTTTGTATATGGTGTAAGATAGTGGTTCAATTTCTTTCTTTCTTTCTTTCTCTCCTCCCTCCCTCCCTTCCTTCTCTCTCTCTCTTTCCTTTCTTTCTTTCTTTTTTGCATGTAGCTGTAGAGTTTTCCCCACACCATCTATTGAAGAGACTGTCTTTTCTCTATTGTATAATCTTGCCTTCTTTGTCATAGATTAATTGATGATGTAATGTGGATTTATTCCTTGGTTCTCTCTTCTGTTCCTTTGATATCTGTGTGTCTGTTTTTGTGCCAGTACTATGTTGTTTTGATTACTATAGCATTGTATTATATTTTGAAATCAGGAATGTGGTACCTCCAGCTTTGTTCTTCTTTCTCAAGATTGCTTTGGTTATTTGGGGTCTTTTGTGGTTCCATACAAATTTAGAATTCTTTGTTCTTGTTCTGTGAAAAATGCCTTTGGAATTTTAATAGGAATTGCATTGAATCTGTAGATTGCTTTGGGTAGCATGGACATTTAAAAATGATTAATTCTTCCAGTCCATGGTTTATCCAGCATGGTATATCATTCCATTTATTTGTGTCATCCTCAATTTCTTTCATCAAAATCTTATAGTTTTTAGTGTTCAGAGCTTTTACTTCATTGGTTAAATTATGTTTAAGTATTTATTCTTTTCAATGTGATTGTAAATGGGATTGTTTTCTCAGTTTCTTCTTCTAATAGTTTATTATTAGTATAAAGCAATGCAGCAGATACCTGTATGTTAATTTTGTATCCTATAACATTACTGAATTCATTTTTTTCTAATATTTTTGGTGGTTTTCTGTATATAGTATCATGTCATCTGAAAACAGTGACAGCTTTACTTCTTTCATTCAGATTTGGATGCCTTTACTTTTTTTCCTAATTGTTGTGGCTAGGTCTTTAAATAGAAGATTGAATAAAAGAGGTGAGAGTGGGCAACCTTGTCTTGTTCATGATCTTAAAGGAAAAACTTTTAACTTTTTTCCAAGAATTATTCTTTTTTAAAATATATACTTTATTGATTATGCTATTACAGTTGTCCCAATTTTTTCCCCTTTGCTACCCTCCAACCAACAACCCCCATTCCCTCCGCAGTCCCCCCATTTTGTTCTTCTCCGTGGGTCATACATGTAAGTTCTTTGGCTACTCCATTTCCTATAATGTTTTTAACATGCATGTTTTCTACCTACCAATTATGCTTCTTAATCTCTGCACGTTTCCCATGCCCCCCATTCCCCCTCCTGATTGGTAACTATCCAAATGATCTCCACATCTATGATTCTGTTCCTGTTCAGCTTTTTTGCCTAGTTTGTTTTTTAGATTCAGTTGTGAATTTATTGTCATTTTAATGTTCATAGTTTTGATCTTCTTTTTCTTAAATTAGTCCCTTTAGTATTTCATATAATAATGGCTTGGTGATGATGAACTCCTTTAGCTTTACCTTGTCTGGGAAGCACTTCATCTGCCCTTCCATTCTAAATGATAGCTTTGAGGGATAGAGTAATCTAGGTTGTAGGTCCTTGCTTTTCATCACTTTGAATACTTCTTACCAGTCTTTTCTAGCCTTCAAAGTTTCTTTTGAGAAATCAGGTGACAGTCTTATGAGAACTCCTTTGTAGGTAACTATGTGCTTCTCTCTTGCTGTTTTTAAGATTCTGTCTTTATATTTAATCTTTGGCATTTTAATTCTTTGTCTTGGTGTGGTCCTCTTTGTGTCCATCTTGTTTGGGACTTTCTTCGATTCCTGGATTTGTATGTCTATTTCCTTCACCAGATTAGGGGAATTTTCTTTCATCTTTTTTTTTTTTTTCAAATAAGTTTTCAATTTCTTGCTCTTCCTCTTCTCCTTCTGGCATCCTCATGATGCAAATGTTAGTTCATTTAAGGTTGTTCCAGAGGCTCCTTACCCTATCATTATTTTTTTTTTACTCTTTTTTCTCCTTGCTGTTCTGATTGAATGTTTTTTTCTTCCCTATGTTCCAAATCATTGATGTGATTCTCAACTTCATCCACTGTACTGTGGATTCCTGTAAATTTTTCTTCATTTTGCTCAGTGGAACCTTCATTTCTGATTGCATCATTTTTATGCTGTTGAAGTACCCAGTGAGTTCCTTGAGTGTCCTAATAACCAGCGTTTTGAACTCTGCATCTGATAGATTGCTTATCTTCATTTTGTTTTGCTCTTTTTCTGGAGTTTTGTTCTGTTCTTTCATTTGGGCCATGTTTGTTTGTCTCCTCATTTGGCAGCCTTCCTGTGTTTACTTTTATATATTAGGTAGAACTGCTTTGACTCCCTGTCTTAGTCTCATGGCCTAATGTAGGAAAGCACACCTGTAAGTTGGCTGGGGCAGAGCCTCCACTAATCACTAAGGTAGAGCAACCTGTATGAAGCAGGTTGATGGAGTCTCAGATATGGTGCTGCCGCTCTGTGGCTCTGTATTAGGGAGTGCTTAGGAAAGGATCAATGGGTGCTTCCTTGGCTCTGGAGTTTTGTCCAGGAGGAATTTGTCCTCTGGCACTTCTCTTTCTCCCCTTATGCCATTGGTGCCCTTCAAGCTCGAGCCCAGAGGGAGTGAGTTTCAGTAAGTCCTAAGTCCATTGTGGGCCCTTTAAGAGAAGATACCTGAGAATCCTGCAGTTTCTTCCTCTGCCCCAACCTGCACTGGTTTTTACAGCCAGAAGTTATGGGGACTTACCTTCTTGGCACTGGAACCCTGGGCTGGGTTGTCTGATGTGAGACTGGCATCCCTTGCTCCCAAGCTATCCCTCCTGATTTTTATCCACCACACATGCCTGTGGGACCAGCCAGTGCTGCATCTCCGTGTCTCCATGTCTCCACCCCTCCTGTCCATCTAAATGAATATGACCTCTTTAATTCCTTGGTTGTCAGATTTTCATATAGTTTGATTTCCTGATGGTTCTGGGTGATAGTTGTTTTGTAGTTTAGTTGTAATTTTTGCTGTGGTTGTGTGAAGATGTGAGCCGTGTTTACCTGTGCCTCCTTCTTGATCAGAAGAAAAGTGTTTAGTTTTTAATCATTGTCTTATGTAGCATTTATTATGTTGAGCTAAATTCCTCTATGAGCAAGCTTTATCATAAATGGATGTTGAATTTTGTCAAATGCTTTTCTGCATCTATTGAGATGAACGTAGTTATCTTTTGTTAATGTAGTATATATCATTGGTTTTTTGGTGAATGTTAAAGCATCCTTGCATTCCTGAAGTAAATTACACTTGATCCTGGTATATGATCCTTTTAATGTATTGTTGAATTTAATTTGCTAATATTTTGTTGAAAATTTCTGCATCTGTATTCATCAGGGATATTGGCCTGTAATCTTCTTTTTTCTTTATAGTATATTTTTATGGTTTTGGTATCTGAGTATAGCTAGCCATGTAAA
Organism: Anoura caudifer; assembly: GCA_004027475.1. Lineage (NCBI taxonomy): Eukaryota > Metazoa > Chordata > Mammalia > Chiroptera > Phyllostomidae > Anoura > Anoura caudifer. The sequence continues at coordinate 7,233 of PVKU01017157.1, read as the reverse complement.
ATGAGCTTGGAAGTGTACCCTTTTCTTTAAATTTTGGAAAATTTGAGAAGGATAGAGATTCACCTGTGAAGCTGTCAGGTCCTGGACTTTTGTTTTTAGGGCCTTTTTTGATTAGTGATTCAATTTCATTGCTACTAATTGGTCTGTTCAGATTTTCTATTTCTTTATGATTCAGTTTTGTAAGATTGTTTGTTTACAGGAATTTATCCATTTCTTCCAGGTTGTCCAAGGTAGTGTTTTATAATTGTAAATAGTAGTCTTTAATGATTCTTTGTATTACTTTGTATTGGTTGTAACTTTTCATTCATTTCTGATTTTATTTATTTGGAGACCTCTCTCTTTTTTTTCTTGATGAATCTGGCTAGAGGTTTACCAATTTTGTTTACCTTTTTGAAGAAGTAGCTCTTATTTTTATTGATCTTTTCTAAATGTTTTTAGTCTTTGTATCATTTCCACTCTCATCTTTAATGTTTCTTTCCTTCTACTAACTTTGGGCTTTGTTTGTTTTTATTTTTCTAGTTTTTTTTAGGTGTGAAGTTAGATTGTTTATTTCAGATTTTCCTGTTTCCTGAGGTAAGTCTGTGTTTCTATGAACTTCCTTCTCAGGGCTGCTTTATCTGTGTCCCATAGATTTTTGAATGTTGTGTTTCAATTTTTATGTCTGAAGATATTTCTTACTTCCTTTTTCCTTTCTTTGTTTACCCATTGGTTGTTTAATAGCATCTAGTTTAGTCTCCATGTTTGTGTTTTTTCCAGTTTTTTTCTTGTGATTTCTAGTTTTATACCATTGTGATCACAAAAGATGCTTGATATGATTTTGATCATCCTAAATTTACTCCCACCCCACCCACATTTTATATTTTTGGTTTTGAGGCTTGTTTTGTGACTCAGCATGTGATCTGTCCTATGGAATGTTTCATGTGCACTTGAAAAGAATGTATGCTGCTATTTTTGGATGGAATTTTCTGTATATATCTATTAATTCCATCTGCTCTAATGAATCTTTTAAGTCTATTGTTTCCTTACTTATTTTCTGTCTCGTTGATCTATCCATTCATATAAATGGGGTATTGAAGTCCCCTACTATTGTGTTACAGACATAAAGAGTTTCTCTCTTTATGTCTGTTAGTATTTGCTTTATATATTTAGGTGTCCCTATGTTGGGAACCCTATGTAGGTGTACCCCAACTTTCTTTGTTTCCATTGCATAGAAACAATTTTACTTTCAGTCTATGTGTGTCTTTAGATCTGAAGTGGGCCTCTTACAGGCGGCATATAGATGGGTCTTGTTTTTTATCTCTTCACCACCTATGTCTTTGGTTTTGAGCATTTAGTCCATTTATATTTAGAGTAGTTATTGATAGGTGCGTACTTATTTTGTTAGTTGTTTTCTGTGCTTGTTCTCTTGTTCTCTTCCCTTGTGGTTTGATGACTTTCTTTAGTGTTATATTTGGATACCTTTACCTTTGTTTTATTTTGTTTTGTTTTGTATCTGTTATATGTTTTTTTGGCTTGTGATTACTATGAGGTTCACAATAAATATAAATATATATAATCTCAGTACATATTAATTTGATGTTAGCTTAAATTCGAATGCATTCCACAAGCACTATGTTTTTTAAATATATTTTATTGATTATGCTATTACAGTTGTCCCATTTCTCCCACATCATTCCCCTCTACTCTGCACACCCCTCCCACCCACATTCCCCCCCTTTAGTTCATGTCCATGTCTTAAGTTCTTTAGCTTCTACTTTTCCCACACTATTCTTGTCTTCCCCTTGTCTATTTTCTACCTACCATCTATGCTACTTATTCTTTGTACCCTTTCCCCTCTCTCCCCCTCCCACTCCCCTATTGCTAACTCTCCATGTGATTTCGATTTCTGTGTTTCTGTTTCTGTTCTAGTGGTTTGCTTAGTTTGCTTTTGTTTTAGGTGTGGCTGTTAATAACTGTGAGTTTGCTGTCTTTTTACTGTCATATTTTTTTATCTTCTTTTTCTTAGGTAAGTCCCTTTAATATTTCATATAATAAGGGCTTGATGATGATGAACTCCTTGAACTTGATCTTATCTGAGAAGCACTTTATCTGCCCTTCCATTCTAAATGAAAGCTTTACTGGATAGAGCAATCTTGGATGTAGGTCCTTGACTTTCATGACTTGGAATACCTCTTTCCAGCCCCTTCTTGCCTGTAAGGTCTCTTTTGAGAAATCAGCTGACAGTCTGATGGGAACTCCTTTGTAGGTGACTCTGCCTTTATCCCTTGCTGCTTCTAGAATTCTCTCGTTCATTTTAATCTTAGGTAATGTAATTATGGTGTGCCTTGGTGTGTTCCTCCTTGGGTCCACCTTCTTTGAGACTCTCTGAGCTTCCTGGACTTCCTGGAAGACTATTTCCTTTGCCAGATTGGGGAAGTTCTCCTTTATTATTTGTTCAAATAAGTTTTCCACTTGTTGCTCTTCCTCTTCCCCTTCTGGTACCCCTATAATTCGGATGTTGAGATGTTTAAAGATGTCCTGGAGGTTCCTAAGCCCCTCCTCATTTCTTTGAATTTTCGTTTCTTCATTCTTTTCTGTTTGGTTGTTTCTTTTTTCCTTCTGGTCCATTCCATTGATTTGAGCCCCAGTTTTCCTCCCATCTCTATTGGTTCCCTGTGTGTTTTCCTTCATTTCACTTATTGTAGCCTCCATTTGTTCATCTCATTTGCGACCAAATTCAACCAATTCTGTGAGCATCCTGATCACCAGTGCTTTGAACTGTGCATCTAATAGGTTGGCTATCTCTTGGTTGCTTAGATGAATTGGCTCCGGGGCTTTGATTATTCTCCTGTTTGAGCCATTTTTTTTTTTTAATCTGGTCACGCCTGTTACATAGTGAGGGGCGGAGCCTTAGGTGTTCACTGGGACAGGGCAGCCCAGTTGCTGGGTTGTGATGCTGTATGTGGGGGCAGGGTCTGAGAGCGAACAATGGTGTTTGCTCCGCTCTCTCTCTCTGGGATTCCAGTTCCTCCACTTCCTCTTCGCCTGGATTATCTGCACACAAATGTGGGACCACCTGGTCATCCAGCTGCCTTGCGTGGCCTCACTGGGTCTGCACTGTTGCTACCCTGTGCCCAGGGTCTGCTAGCCACTAACTGTGCGCCTGGGATCTGCTAGCTGCTGCTGCCTGCGCTCCCAGGTCTGCCAACCTCCACTTTTTCCTGCCGTGACTCCGCCCCTCTTACCGGTCTGGATGAATGGTTGTTGGACTTCTGTACAGTTCAGTTTTTCATCAGTTCTGGTTGTTTTCTTGTTTCTAAATCTTTGTTGTCCTTAATTTTGGTTGTGCGAGGAGGCACAGTGTGTCCACCTATGCCTCCATCTTGGCTGGAAGTCCCAAGAACTGTGTTTTTACTCCCACCCCACCCACATTTTATATTTTTGGTGTCATAATTTATATATTTTTGTTTTTTATATCCCTTAATTATTATGGTTCTAGTTTATAACTTTTTTTTTAACCTTCATACTAGGTTTATAAGTGATAAATCCTCTACCTTTACTGTGTATTTGCTTACACCAGTGAAATTTTTTCCATGTATTTTCTTATTCATTGTTATGGCCTTTTCCACTTAAAAAAAGTGGTTTGAACATTTCTTGTAAGGTTGGTATAGTGGGGATGAACTCCTTCAGCTTTTGCTTGTGTGGTAACCTCTTTATCTCTCCTTCAATTTTGAATAACCTTGCTGTGTAGAGTATTCTTGGTTATAAATTTTTCCCTTCAGCATTTTGAATATAGCATGCTTCTCCTTTCTAGCCTGGAAAGCTTTGCTTGAAGATCTGCTGATAGCCTTGTGGAGTTTCTCTTGTAGGTAATACATTGTTTTTCTATAGCTGCACTTAAGATTCTTTGTCCTTACGTGTTAACATTTTAATTATAATGTGTCTTGGTATGGTTCTCTTTGGTACATCTTATTGGGACTCTGTGGGTTTATGTGACCTGGAGGTCTGTTTCCTTTTCCCAATTAGGGAATGTTTCTGCCATGATTTCTTCAAATAATTTTCCTGGCCTTTTTGCTCCCTCTTTTCCTTCTGGAACCCTTATAATGTGAACATTATTTTTCTTAATGTTGTTCTAGAGGTCCCTTAAGGTAGCCTCACTTTTTAAAATTCTTGTTGCAGTTTGCTTCTCTATCTGGGTGAGGTCTGTTGCTATGTCTTCCAGCTCGCTGATTCTTGCTTCTACTTCTTGCATTCTGGCGTTGAACCTTCTAATGTGCTCAAGGGGCGTCCCTCATGCTCACATGCTCACTGCTCACTCTCGCTGGCTATGGCTGGGCTGAGGTTGCTGTGCTGAGTGGGCTAGGTGCAGGGCACTTGCCTGACCGGATTGTGGTATGGCTGTTGCCCATCCCAGTTGTGGCATAGCTGCTCTGTGGGGGTGGAGGTGGCACAGAGCACATCCACTGGTTTTAGCAGTCTAGCAGGTGGACACCAAAAATGATGCCTACCTACTCCATCACCAGCAACTTAGAATGAAACTGCAAAAATGGCACCTGTAGCATTTCCATCCCTGGAGAAATTCTCTACAAAAACCTTCCTCTTTGGCAGGCATTTTAGGATTAGTAAGTGGGCCTCCCTCACTTATCAGCTGTGTGCTTTGCGAACTCTTGCTTTTGTGCTTGACCACATAGTGAGAGGTTCTCTGTGCTGGCCCTTTATTTTGTTTAATTATTTTTTTATATCCACAATCGAGGTTATGTTATTGATTTGAGAGAGACCTCCACTGATATGAGAGAGAAACATCAATCACCTCCTTTATGTTCCTTGATCAGGGATTGAATCTACAACCTAGGTGTAAACTTTGGCTGGGGATTGAACCTGCAACCTTTTGGTGTATAGGACAACACTCTAACCAACTGGGCCACCCAGCCAGTCCTGTGCTGGCCTTTTAATAGTGGGTTCTTGGTTTCAGTGCAGTGTGAGTAGGGCACAAAGCATGTCCACTGGTGCTAGCGGGCTATAGGGAGGGGACCAAGAATGGCCCCTGTCAGCTCCATTACCAGCAAGTTAGAATGAGATTGCAAAAAATAGCTCCAGCCAGTGCTTCTGACCCTGGAGGAAGTGTGTGGAGGTTCCTGTGTTTCCAGCAGCCACTTTAGAATAAGTAAGTGGGTTTTCCTCACAGGTGGTCTAGAGGCTTTTCAAACTATTGCTTTTGCGCTGCATCGAAGGATGAATAGGTCTGCATGTGAGCACTTTAAAATCTGGTTTTCCATTTCCTACAGCTCTATGGTTCCCCTGGACTTAATTCCTATTGGTTTTCAAGGTCAAACATATTGGGGCATATCTTTATGTTGCTGGACTCAGGGTCCAGGTGCTTGATGTGGGGCATAGTACCTTCACTCCTTGAAAGTAAGTACCACATTTTTGAGATCCCACTTGTGGGATCAAATATCTGGAGTGGAGTCCCAGATGAGTCTCTGCCTCTCTTCCCTGTCTCCTTGTGGCTCTTCTGGCTTTTGTTTGTAGGCATTGTTTACCCAGTACTCAGGTCCTTTTCTGACGGAAATTATTCCATGCAGCTGTAAATTTATTGTGTCCATGGGAGGAGGTGAGTTCAGGGTCTTCCTCCATTGCCACCATGAATACTTCCCTGCTGGGTAATTTTTTATTGGATTCTAGACATTGTGAACTTTGCTTTTTTGACTGCTTCTTGTATTAAAAAATATTCTTGATCTTTGTTACTTGGAAACATTTCGATTCTTTCAAAGATGGCCTTTAAACTTTGCTAGACCAGACCACAGCAGACTTTAATGTAGGCCTGCTTCTCCCTACCACTGTGGCAATCCGCTTTTGAGTATGCTACTTAGTGCCCCAGGAATTGCAAGGTTTTTCTGCTTCGGTGGAAATATCAACTATCCCCAGCCTTTCGTGACACCTGGAGATGTCTCACCACCTCCTTTTGTGTAGTTATTTCCTTAGCCTCAGATAATTTCTTTATAAGCATGTGCTGATTAGTATTCAACTGGAGGGTCAGGGAGGCCCAGGGGGAACCATCACTTCCCCTGTCTTTCACTTCTGTCTGCTCAGTTCAGGGATACTGCAGAGCACCACCTGCTTCTGACTCTCAGGGCTTCATCCCAGAAACTCTGTACAGATTGTAAATGGGACATTTATAACACTCAATTCCTTTGTTTCCCTCTCTCAGGGATTGCTATTCATCACCGCCAATTGTCCACAGTCTGGAAACTCTTGTTGCATATTTTCTGCAGTGTTTAGTCACTTGGGTAAGAGGGTTACATCAATCCCCATTCTCCATTTTGGCCAGAAGTGGACATTCAGGCCATGTACCATTAACCACAACCCTACAGTGCCTTTCACAAAAAACAAAGTAGAGTATAACAAAGTTTTCAGAGGCAGAGGCTATTGCCTGGGATCAGGTCCTTTAAGACTATTTATGTTTGTTTTTAAATAGTTTGTACATCCCTCCAGATTCCATACACTCTCTGAAAGATTCTATGTATGAGGAAAACATTCTCGTATCACAGTGGGGTAAGAAAATGTGGTAGTGACGGCCAGATGTCCCTCAATATCTGTTTTTCCTTTTGTGTGTGTGTGTGTGTGTGTGTGTGTGTGTGTGAAAAGGAAAGGAAATGTTTATTTAAAGCTATACAGACTTAAAGTAGTGACCTAATATCTTCATTAAAATATCAAAGTCTTTTAAGATACCCAGAGATGCACTCAGTCCTTCCTTCTCCCTCTGCCCTAATCTGGGGTACCGTATCTCAGGAAAAGACATAGTCCGCGATTCAGGCTCCCAGCACCATCAGCTGTGTTGTTGGCCAGGATCTCCAGCTAATCCAAAGCCATGTGGCACCTTCTCATGGCCTACTGGTAAAAGTCCTTTCACCCTTTTTCTTCTAGGCAAAGTCTCTCCTACTTCTTAAGCCACGTGGCCAAGGAGTGTACCCCAAAGCTGTGGGGTCCTCACTCTCGTCAAAGCTTCAGGGGTCCCGACTCTGGCAAAACCTCATGGTTCTCTCTGTTTTTCCTTTTTTTTTTACTAGTAAGAAAACCCCTGTCTGCCAGTGAAATGTCATGTTCAGCTTCTGTGCATGTCCTTAAGATACAGGGAGCATCTTCTCCATTCCCTCCTCGTTGGAGTTTGGATACGGATATGGCTTGAGCAGCCATTGGGCCCCTGAGAAGGAAGCCCGGTGCTGCAGCAGAGCAGCAAGATGGACAGTGTCTGGG
>PVKU01017156.1:0-12298 GCA_004027475.1 Anoura caudifer | reverse complement strand
TTTGCAGGATGTCAAGTTTGCAGAACTCAGTGAATCCTGGGGAGTGTTGGGCAAACACAGGGATGCCTGAAGTGACTTTCCGGACACTGAGTCAGGTCCCTCAGGCAGGAAGGGCCCTCCCCGGGGGTGCAGAGGGCCCTTGGGGTGATCTGGACAGCACAGGGCTTTGTGAGGGTCTTCAGGGGAGGGGTAGGTTGGAAGCACTGAGTCAGTAGACTGTCCTGAGGGGTCAGGCAGAAAGGGGCTGGTAACTGGGCACGCAGCTGTAGACTCGTCTCCTTGGAGGAGAGGGAGAATGCGCAGCCAGGGAGAGGCAAGGAGTCAGGGAGAGGATGTCATGAAAAAGTGTTGGAGAGGAGAGGTCAGGGGTGAGGGAACATCCAGAGGCGACAGTGAAAGGTCAACTAGAAATTCACAGGAAACCTAGAGAGACCTGGCAGGGAACAGGTCGGGGACAGGGCAGAGGTGGGACTAAAGAGTGCATAAGGGTGATGGGGCTTCATTCTGCCCAACATCAGATCATGTGCGTCCTGTGCCCTCTGACCTCAATTCCACCCTGAGCCTCTCCCACCTGTGCTGCTTCCCCGGAACACATGGATGGTCAAATCCCATGGAGTATCTGGAGGAAAAATAAGTAATTGGCCATGTGCAGTATGATGGGCTGGTCAGGAGCAAGGTGGTGGGTCTGGGTGTCCTCTCCATCCTCACCCCAGCCATGCCTCCATGAACAGTCCCCAAGTATCCTCCACCTAGGCCCTACACCCCCAACTTCCTCCACCTCAGGGACCCAGTGTCCCAACTGGGTGCTCACAGGTCACATTGAGCTTGATGGTCTTCTCCTTGATCTTGGCACCCTCCAAGGCCACCTGACAAGTGAGGTTGGCACCGTGGTGCTGAGGCCCTGGTGTGAAGGTGAACACTGAGTAGTTGGGAGTCCCAGGACCCAGGGGAGCTGAGTTGGCCCCCAGCCAGGAGAAGATGGGTGTCCCTCTGTCACAGTCCCATGACAATGTACAGGTAATGGTCTTGGCATGGCCAGATTTCAGGGTCCCCTGGATGTAGATGTCAGGTGTTGGTGGCAGAGCTGGAAAAGAAAGAGACAGAGACCCAGGCCCTGAAGGTGGGGTCCCCAAGTGTGTCCCTAACTGCAGCCTCTGTGCCAGGCCTGCCCCAGGGTCCCCCTGAGTCCATCCCAGGATGAGAAGAATCAGGTTCCTTCGCAGCCCAGGAGCCCTCAGGACCCAGCCATGAGTCCTCACCTTGACCCCATTTTTTACCTGTCACATGAACAGAGATCTGATTATATGTGTAATTGTATTTCACGTAGGGTCCTTGCTCCACTCTGAAAAAGTATGTCCCAGTGATCCCTCTCTGTGCACCTCTGATGTGCAGGGAGCAGTTGTAGGTCTGGGGGTTTCCGACGAGGTGGAATCGGCCCAGGATCTCCTGTTGCGCTTTATGATTGGGGTTATTTGTGGCCACAGGAGCAACCTGGTCTGGCTTGGCCCCTTCCCGGAACCAGTATCCGTAAGCTGGAGTAAACTCGTTCCAGCCATCCTGGGGGTAGGAGAAGGTGCAGGGCACGGAGACACACTGGCCCTCCTGCACCATTACAGACTCCTACAAATACAGCGGGAATCCTGGATTCTCAGCCAGAGACCCTGCGGGGAAAGGAGGGTCATCCATAGCCTCCACCCCAGCCCACACACTCTCCCCTAGGGTACTCACCTGCCCACAGCAGGGCCAGCAGATGCCACAGCATCTCTGGAAGTTTTCTGGGTTCCTGTAGGTAAAAGGAGAAGTAAGGAAGTGGGAACAGAGCTGTGGGGAGTAAACCCCATAGAAGCTGAGGAGGAGCACTGGGCCTCCCCCTGTTCACAGAAGAGGAACTTCAGATATGGAGCTTGTCCCCTCTGTGCACAGAGCTGGCAGACACCCACAGACCAGAAACCATGGAGACCTGCCTAGAGAGGAGAAGCCAGGGAGCACACCCAAGGTCCTGCCCCATCTCGGGGGGTTCCCCTGCAACACCGGAGCAAGACCAGGACCTTGAGGACCTGAGGATGGGACACTTGATCTCCTAAGGTCCTCCCATCCAAGGGACTTTTCTGAGCTCTGGTGTGTACACCAGGGAGCTGTATGGACCTGGAGTTCACAGTCTCATCCAGGCTCTCAGGTGGTTGGTCCTGCAAGGTGGAGGGTTCATGTCTGTGTGAGCATCTAAGGCAGAAGAAATAAGGGGTCCTGGTGCAGTGAAGGCAGCATCCACCGATCTATCCATCCATCCATCCACCCATCCATTCATCCATCCATCCATGCTTTCACCCACCCACCAAACACTCAGTGAGCATCTAAGTGGAGGCTGGCTGGAGACAGGAAGGGATACATATACCTGGTCATGTCCATGAGTTAGTCTCCATCCAGTGGCATCACTTCATCCCCAAACACAGTACTGTCAGGCTTTACAGGTGCACTGATGGGTGAATTGACCATATTTCCCTGTGGCATGATCAGTACTTCCTCTAAATATGAGTGGGCATTTTCCTTTCTGTAATCTAGTTAAAAAGAACTCTTTTCAAGTTGCAAAACTGAAAATGCTACATCCATTAAACAACTACTCCCCATTGTCCTTGTCATAATGATGGAGACCTTTCCCCAGAGGAACATCACAGGGCCTCGGGAGGAGCTGTCACCTACTGTGTGGTCCTGGGAGCCCAGGGAGGTCCCTCTGTTCACAACATTGCTCCTGGTCCTCCCAGCCCCTCCCCTTGACTTTTACTTCCCCTCTGCAAAAAAGGCTTCCTGCTTCTTCTTCTGCACCTGTCTGTCTGTTGTTCATCCTGGTTGCAGGTACTGCAGCATAATTCTTTTTTATTTCCAAATAAATTCTTTTAAGTTATATTTTATTGTTTATGTTATTACAGTTGTCCCATTCTTCTGTTTGTCCCCTCCACACAACCTGTCCACTCCGACTCTCTCAGACAATCCCTACATCATTGTCCATGTCTGTGGGTCATTCGTATAAGTTTTTTGGCTTCTCTATTCTCTGTGCTGTACTTTACATCCCCATATTATATAACTACCAATTTGTACATCTTAATCCCCTCACTTTTTTCTCCCATCCTCCCGACCTCCCCCTAGCCCCACAATCTGTCAACCATCAAAACGTTCTCTATTTATGATTCAGTTTCTGTTCTGCTTGTTTATTTTGTTTTTTATATTCAATTGTTGATAAATATGTATTTATTGGCATTTTATTGCTCATATTTTGGTTCTTCTTAACATTTCATATAATACTGATTTGGTGATGATGAGCTTCTTAAGCTTTTGCTTGTGTTGGAAGCTCTTTATCTGTCCTTTGATTCTAAAAGATAGTGTTGCTGGGTAGAGTAATCTTGGTTGTAGGTCATTGGTTTTCATCATGTTGAACGGTTCTTGTCAATTCCTTCTAACCTGCAAAGTGTCCTTTGAGAAATAAGCTGACAGTCTTATGGGAATTCGTTTATAGGTAACTATTTTTCTCTTGATGCCTTTAAGTTTACTTGTTTGTATTTAACCTTTGGAATTTTAATTATGAGTATCTTGGTGTGGGCCTTTTGGGGTTCATCTTGTTTGGGACTTTGTGCTTTCTGGACTTCTATGTCTATTTCCTTCACCAACTTAAGGAAGTCTTCTGTCATTACTTTTTCAAATAGGTTTCCAATTTCTTACTCTCTCTCTTCTCTTTCTGGCACCCTCATGGTGCAAATATTTGTATGCTTGATTTTCTCAGAGACTCCTTAAACTATCCTCATATTTTTGGATTTTTTTTCTTCTTGTCATTCTGGTTGTTTTTTGCTTCCTATATTCCAATAGATGATTTGATTCGTGTCTTCTTCCACTCTATTGTTGATACTCTGTAAATTGTTCTGTATTTCAATTAACATATCCTTTATTTATGATTGGATCTTTTTTTATGCTGTTGTGGTTCTCACCAAGTTCACTGAGCATACTTATAGCCAGTGTTTTGAACTCTGCATCTAGTAGATTGCTTATTTCCATTTTGTTTAGTTCTTCTGGAGTTTTGTTCAGTTCTTTCATTTGGGCCATATTTCTTTGTCTCCTAATTCTGGCAGCCTCCCTGTGTTTGTTTCTATGTAGTAGGTAGAGCTAGGTCTCTCAGGCTTGACAGAGTGGCCTAATGTCATAGGTGTCCTATAGGGTCACGCAGCAAAACCTCCCCTATTACCCAAGCTGAGTACCCAAGGTGTGTGCACCATGTGAGCTGTGTACACCCTCTTTGTGTAGTTGAGCCTTGATTATTGTTGGCACATGCAAGGTCAGCCACAGCTTGTGCTCTGTCCAGGGTTACTCAGCATAAGCTACAAAGCGATCTGCAGATGGCTGCTACTAGTGCTGGGCTTGAAGGGGCCCAGAAAAGGCTCAGCTGTGCATCAAGGCCAGCTGCTACTAGTGCCAGGCCTGGGCAACGTAGGGAGAGGTATGGTACTTACTGAAGCTAGATGCTGCTTGTTTTAGAGAATTTAGAAAGATCTGAAGCATGGGCCAAGACAAACCATTCATATGGAAAAACCACTCAAGACAACTTCAGTGGGCCCAAAAACTGAGTGGAGCAGGTCCTCAGGGAATCATCAGGGTGGGGCAAACAGCGTGAGCCAGGTAGATGAATCTCAGATATGATACCTGCCTGCTGGCTCTGTGGTTTTGTAGTGGGGAAGGCTCAAAAAAGGAACAATGGCCCCTGCCAGTACTTCTCTCTGGGAGAAAGTTGATGCCAGACTATTCAGTTCCTCCACATATATCAATCTGCCGTCCCCTTGCTGGAGCTCAGAGGAAGTGAGTCTTGGTAAGCCTATGCATGGGCCCTGTAAGACTCCAGGGACTTCAGGAGTTTCTGTCTTCCAAAGCCTCACTCTCCATTGATTTTTACAGCCAGAAGTTATGGGGACTTATGATCCTGGCAAGGGAACTCTGAGCTGGGGAGTCTAGTGTGGAGCTGGGACCCCTCACTCCTGAGATATCCCTCCCAATTTTTATCCACTACATGTGCCTGGGGGCCCAGCCCGTTCTTACCAGTATCAATGTGATTTCTTCTTTAATTCTGTAGTTGGAGGACTTCCATTCAGCTCAACTTCTGATAGTTCTGAACAATGGTTGTCCTACAGCTTAGTTGTTATTTTGATGTGGTTGTGCAGGGGGGCAAGCCCCACTGAATACCTGGTCAAGATTTATCTATATTCAACATCCTCCACCTGCCAGCCACTGGCAACTATGATTCTATATTCTGTCTCTAGAAATTTGACCACATAAGAAACCTCATATAAGTGGAAGCATATTACTTTTCCTTTGATATAATGTATTTATTTCACGGACCATATGTCCTCAAGATTCATCCATGAGATACCAGGTGACAGAAATCCTTTAATTTTTAATGCTGAATCATGTTCTATGGTTGTATACTTTACATTATGTTTACCCATTCATCTGTTGAGGCATGCTTGCCACATTTTGGCTGTTGTGAATAATGCTGTTCTGGATATGAGTGTGCATATCTGTTTTAGAGTCTTTGTTTTCAATTTGTAGGACATATGCCCATAAGTGGAATTGCTGCATTATATGTTGATTCTATTTTCAATTTTTTGAGGAACCTCCATACTCTTAGCTACCCCATCCCCCATGTTCCCTCATCATCCAGTGGATACACACATTAACATCTGCAGTCTACGCCCATATCCTGATCTCCAGAACTTCATCTCCACTGCTCTCCCTGACATCCTCCGTTTAATATCAAGTGACTGCTCAGAATGCACGTCACCCTCAAAACCCTGTTCTCTGAGTCCTGCACACCACACAACTCCATCCACCCAGGTGCTCCAGGAGAATACTTTGGCACCATCCTTGCCCCTCTCTTTCCTCATTACCCACATACATTAGAAAATTCAGTTAACTTGACCTTCAAATTATATCCTCCTTCCGGCACTGTGATCCTGGTCCTGGGGCCATCACTTCCTGCCTGGAGCAGCCAGTCCTGCTGTGCCTCTGCTCCTTTGTGCTGCCCGGGGCTCAGTCCACATGACTGTGGACAGAGCAGCCATCAGCATCCTGGTAAAATAGGGCCTACTCTCATGTCGGCTCTCTCAAAGGCTCCAGAATCTTCCATGGGGTCTGCAGCACCCTCCCAGCTGCTCCCACACCCATGCCTCCCTGGGCTGTCACATTGGCCCCTTGTTTCCACAACACCAACCCTACTTCTGCCTCAGAGCCACTGCACTTAGTGTTCTTCCTTTTTTTCTCTTTTTGGGAACTTTCCTCCTAAACACACAGCCTGCTCCCTCCTTTCCCCCTATCTTTGTTCAGACATTATCTCTGCACACACTCAAAAACAGAAAACCCACCCTATATGTCACATGGTCCTTTCTCTGTGTAATTCTCTCTCAACCATCTATCAATATGTGACATGTTCTCATTTCATTTATTTTAATTTCACCTTTCTCTCCATAATGAAAACATTTTAAAGAGTTAAGAGCTTCTCAATCCCATAACTTTATTGTGGTAAATTATTCATAAAATAAAACTTTCCATTTTTAACATTTTATAGGGTATGATTCAATGGCAATATTTACATTCATAATGTTGCGTAACCATCACCACTCTCTATTTCCAGAACTGGTCATTATCTGAAACAGAAACTCTGCACAGTTACACAATAACTCCGTTCCCTAAAGGACACATGGGCAATAACAAGGGGAGGTGGAAACAGGGGAGGGAGGTGGGGAGGGGTGGGAATGGTGGGGAGGGGTGGAGGGAAAAGGCAGAAAACTGTACTTAGACAGCAATAAAAAATGTTTTAAAAAAGTAACTCCCTGTTCCCCTCCCTTAGATCCAACCAACCACCCTTCTTCTTTCCATGAATTTGCCCATTCTTTGCTCATATGAGAAGAGTCATGAAACATTTGTTCTTCTGTGTCTTGTTTCTTTCATTTATTATGTTGTTTTCAAGGGTTCATCCATGTTGAAAGAGATGTCAGAATATCACTTGCTCCTTTTTAATGCTGAAGAATGTTTTACTGTATGTATATGTCTCCTTAATTCACTAATTCTGAGGATGGGCTCTAGGGTGGGTTCCATCATTACTTTGAATAACATTGCTTGACCTGTGGGGTGCAAGTACCTACTGGAGTTTGTGAATCCAACCCCTTCAACATCTACCTGGGCGTGGATGTTCTGGGTCATATGGTAGTTTGGGTTCACCTTTTGACAGAAATTCTGAAGGGTTTTCCATGAGCCTGCACCATTTTTCACTCATGGAAGCTATGCATGAAGATTCCAGTTTGTCCACATCTTTGCTGACACTTGTCATTTCCCATTTTAAAATACAGAGATATGTGTAATGACTGTGAAATCATAGTTAATTGTTGTTTTGAGTGGCACTTCCCTAATGACTAATGTTGGTGACCACTTTTTTCACGTGCTTATTGTTCATTTTTATATCTTGCTTTCAGAAGCATCTTCCCATGTCTTTGGGTGGTGGATATTCTTGAAGCTGTGTTCCCTGATGCATCTCTGGGATCTACAACAATGCTAGTGCATAAGAGGTGTTCAGTGATGCTTCCTAAATGTGTCTATGAATAAATGAGTGACTGTCACTCTGCTCAGAAATGTACAATGACACACACACAGTGGCATGATGGAGAGTGAGGGAGAATCAAGACTTGCAGAAGTAGGAACAGGGATGGAAGAGCATTTCAGCCCAAGAAACTGCACATGCAAAGTCTCAGAGTCACCAAGGCCCTGGTCCATCTGGGTGTGGAGGTGGTGTGAGATTGACAGACATGGTAGAATCTTGCACAGCGTTCAGCTGGGGAGAGACTATGCCAAGTCTTCAGATCCAGCCTGTGTTGTTTTGACCTGGGTCTATGATCATGGAGAGGAGCCATCAGTGTTCATACTTTGCTGGTAGTGGACAGTCTCTGGAACCGCAATCTGGAGGTCTGTGTTGAGGGCAGAGATAGAAGTGAAAGACTGATGCATCCAGAAACCCAGGGAAGAGATTAGACCACAGGCATAACTAGGGTCAGACAGGGAGTGGAGAGAAATCAAGATCAGCTCTGATTAGGTACAAAAATGAACAAGACTTAGTGACTTTCTGGATTGGGGAGAAGGGAGGGAGGGCAAAGTGGAGAACCACACCTTACTTCTGGCCTTAGAGAAGTGGGCCACCATGTCACCACTATGAGAGGGAGCCCAGCAAAGAAATGAGTTTGGGAGAAAGGTGGCAGCTCAATTTTAGCTAAGCTGAGTGGAGCCATCTAGGGGAGCAAACAGGGGAAGGTGTCTGTTGGTTGCTGGCAGGTGGAAGTCTGCCTCACTCACCTGTGAGGCCAACCTAGGATGATGTTCTCATCCTCCACATTTTCTGCAGTCTGGGATGACTTCCTCATGCAGATCCTCACTCTGAGGAAATAGACTGTGGTCTTTAAGTCTGATGAGATCAGGGTGTAATGGGCAGCAGACCCTGTTCCTTGTAAGGAGCTAAAAGGGACACTGAGGCAGCAGATGGTCTGGTCCCACAGACCATCCTGAGCACAGTGGGTACCTCCCATCTGGACGTTTGCTGGGTGCTGCCCTTATGACAGCTGCCCATGAGGAATCTTCACCCACCAACCCAGCAGCCCCCTGATTGTTCCATTCCATGACCCATTCATACCCCATTACTGGTTCTGGACTCAGTCACATGCCCCCTGTCTTCCCCTTGCCCCACTTTCCCCCTGGGACTGAGCTCACATGAGGATGATGAGGCAGAGGAGAAGGACCAGGGTCTTGATAGCCGCTTCTGTGATGGCCACAAGCACCACCCCTGCCCTGAGTCCTGAGAGATGATAAATGTGAGATGACACACATTCAAATAAACCTCTAAGCACTGTAAAATCCCACTGACCTCCAAGAAAAGGGTGGTGGCACACTGAATAAACTTGGTGCACCTCACATTACATAGAAACATCTAATTACTCTACATTGAAAAATGTTTCCAAGAATGAATAATAAAATTTAAGGTATAGAGTAGAAGACTGAGCAAATAGAGAGAGACAGCTCACAGAGTCAAAGACACACCAATGACTCTTATTTCTAAAACTCATTCTACACCATTTATAATGAGATAAATGCTCAGTAAAACTTCACAGAGAATGCGGTTTTCACCTGATATTGTGAATGTTGTAAGTGTCTCATCTCACCCTGGTGCTGTGCAATGTCCAACCTTAATGGGAAACAGTTTGACAAGTTTTCAAATATGGAGGATGTGGAGAAAAGAGAACCCTTGTGCACTGTT
This sequence comes from Anoura caudifer, assembly GCA_004027475.1. Lineage (NCBI taxonomy): Eukaryota > Metazoa > Chordata > Mammalia > Chiroptera > Phyllostomidae > Anoura > Anoura caudifer. The sequence continues at coordinate 2,970 of PVKU01017156.1, read as the reverse complement.
GCTGTGAGTGTAAATTAGTGCAGCCACTATGCATAATTATAAGGAGGTTCCTCAAAAAACCCCAAACAAACAAAAAAATAAAACCAGGAAGCACTGATATATGATCCAGCAATCCTACTCTCTGGTATTTATCTGAAGAAAAAAATGAAACCACCAACTAGAAAAGATATCTGCATCCCCATGTTCATTGCAGCATTATTTACAATAGTAGAAATTTCCAGAGATCACAGAATGCTTGGTTCTTGGCATAGTGCCTCTAGACAGAACAGAGATACTGACTTGAATATATGGTGCATTCAGTTAAACATTGAAACAGCCTATGGCATTAGAGTGAATGCCCTAGAATAAAGGCAACACTCGACCTACCATAGGAAACAGATTACAAATTAGAGCCTTTAAAATACTGGCTGAAAATGCAAGTAACTTCTCTGCCTTCAAGAAAAGGACCACTGTTCTTTAAAGAAATACAATAAAACCAAGCAGTCAGCCACATAAAACGGACAATGTCCACCACTCAGAGAAAAGTTACTAGGCATATGAAGAAATATGAACGTGCAACACTTCAGAAGAGAAAAAAAATCATTCACAAAATCATTCTCAGACATGACTGATGAGATGGACTTACCAAACAAAGACATGAAGAGATTCTTACAATATGTTTCATACATTCAAGGACGTAAAAAAATCATTACCGTAATAAGAGAAGAAAACCAATATAACAAGCTAAGGAACTGTAACTTCTAGAGGAGAAAATACATGTTGTAAAATGCAATTTTCACTGAATGAGATTAATAGCAGGTTCAATGTGTAGAATAATTAAAAAACTGGGGCATGAAGCCATAGCTCTTGTTATGACTGACAAATGCAGAGAACAAAAGTTGAATAAATGTCACAGATGCTCAAGGCCCTAACACATAATATTAGGCAATAACATGTAAAAATAAAGAGCAAGAGTCTAACAGAAAGAAAGAATAAAACTACGGATATAAACAGCTTCAATTTTTTCAAATTTGACTACAATGATAAATCCACATCCAAACATTCAACAAACTCAAATAGGATTAGGATTACATCTCTCTTCTTCCCTTTCTCTCTCTCTCCTCCTCTCCCTCTCTCTCTCTCTCACACACACACACACTCATTCACTCACCCACCCAATCACATCCCACATCAAGGCACATATTACTTAACTCATATAAATCCAGTTAAAAACAAAAACATAAAAACCTGCCAGAGAAAATGGCAAACTACAAACAGAGAATGAAAGGAAAGAAACTACAGGGAATTCTCATAAGAAACTATGAAAGCTAAAAGAAGTTGAAGAACTGAAAGGGAAAAATGTTTTCCTAGAGTTCCTCATCTAAGGAAAATACCTTTCCAAAGCTAATGTAAGCAAAAACTTTTTCAAACAACAGTTGAGAGAATTTATCACCAGCATACCTACATTTAAGGAAACGTGCAGAAAGATCTTCATGGTAAAGGAGAAGGATAGGGATGGGGAAATGGACTTGGACAGTATAGAAACTCCACTTACAACATAAATAAGAGCAAGGGACATAGCGTACAATGTGATGAGTACAGCTAACACTGCTGTACAATTCATAGGAGAGTTGTTAAAACAGTAAATTCTGAGAGCTCATCATAGACAAAAAGTTCCCTTTTTTCTTTCCTTACTTTTGATTTCCTCTATATGAGAAGATGAATATTAGCTGAACCTACTGTAGTAATCATTTCATAATATGCATAAGTCAAATCACTATGTTGTGCACCTTCAACTTATATACTAATGTACATCAATTATTTTTCAATAAAACTAGAAAAAGTAAAATGATACTGTAGTATAGAAAAATGGAATTATGTAAAGAAATGAAGAGCAATTAAACAGGTTAACATGTGGAAATATTCAATATAAAAGAGATTATTCTTCTAAATATAAAATATCTTTACAATTCGCTGTTTTGAAGTAATACCATGAGATTTATAAAAATATGATATGAAATTGAATAATGGGCTTATCAAAACCACACTGAGGTAAGCACACAAAAGCAAAATATTATGTGGAGTATGATTCGGATTGCTAATAAAATGCTCTCTTTCCCCCTCATTTGTCCTCCAAACTAGTGAGGTAGAAATATCAGAAAAAGTCCTGGGAACTGAAGGTAAAGAATTATCTCCGAATGAGACACAAGGTCGAGTTACTCAGCAGCACCTCCTTGCTCCACAAAGCTGTGCCAGGTGGGTGTCAGGACACAATGGTTTGACGAATCCTCATCCACCTGCCTGAGCTCTGGAGCCCAGACATCACCACCACCTTGAGGATGGAGCTCAGTCTCTCCTTGCAGCCTGGTCTCCATGGGATCCCCTGAACTAGCTGTTGACTTAAGTTCTGAAATGACACATCAGTTCTGTGGAGGTTTTGCTCTGGAAATGATTAAGACGTGTGAAGCCACAGTGATGTCCCCAAACCCAGGAGACCATGAGAAGAGCTCCTTGCCTTGTATAGTAGATGCAGGTGATGAGAAAACCAGCCCCCATGAGGTCTCCCCATGAAAAGGATGAGAATCAGGGGCCAGGAACCCTGCTGCTCCCCACAAATCTGGGGGTAGGAATGAAAGATTCCTGGGGGAAGAAGAGGGGGCAAGGTGGAGAGGTATTTTTCTGTAAGTCCACATCTTAGTCCTCCTCATGGATCCACCTCACATTGCAGGTATCCTACTGATACTCACCCTGCACAACTAGGTTCAGGGAGACGTGGTAGGAGATCCGTGGGTGCTGAGCTCGACAGGTAAACTCCCCTGCATCTGCCACGACCACCTGAGGCAGCTCCAGGACCCCTGGATCCAAGGGCTTGGAGGAGCTCACAGTCAGGCTCCCCCGCCACCAGCTCAGCCTCCCTGGGGGGTTGCCATCTGTCTCACAGACCAAACGCAGGAACTGGCCCTCCTGGACTCGCAGGGAGGTGGCATTGCC
>PVKU01017155.1:0-12284 GCA_004027475.1 Anoura caudifer | reverse complement strand
AATGGAGTAGACCAGAAGGAAGAAAGAAACAACCAAACAGAAAACAAGAAAGAAACAAGAATTCAAAAAAATGAGGAGAGGCTTAGGAACCTCCAGGACATCTTTAAATGTCCCAACATCCGAATTATAGGGGTACCAGAAGGGGAAGAAGAAGAGCAACCAGTGGAAAACTTATTTGAACAAATAATAAAGGAGAATTTCCCCAATCTGGCAAAGGAAATAGTCTTCCAGGAAGTCCAAGAAGCTCAGAGATTCCCAAAGAAGTTGGACCTGAGGAGGAACACACCAAGGCACATTATAATTACATTACCCAAGATTAAAATGAAGGAGAGAATTCTAGAAGCAGCAAGGGATAAGGGGACAGTCACCTACAAAGGAGTTCCCACCAGACTGTCAGCGGATTTCTCCAAAGAGACCTTACAGGCAAGAAGGGGCTGGAAAGAAGTATTCCAAGTCATGAAAGTCAAGGACCTACATCCAAGATTGCTCTATCCAGCAAAGCTGTCATTTAGAATGGAAGGGCATATAAAGTGCTTCCCAGATAAGGTCAAGTTAAAGGAGTTCATCATCACCGAGCCCTTATTATACGAAATGTTAAAGGGACTTATCTAAGAAAAAGAAGATAAAAAATGTGAACAGTAAAAAGACAGCAAACTCACAGGTATTAACAGCCAGACCTAAAACAAAAGCCAACTAAGCAAACCACAACAGGAGCAGAAACACAGAAATGGAGATCACATGGAGGGTTAGCAATAGGGGAGTGGGAGGAGGAGAGAGGGGGACAAGGTACATAGAACAAGTAGCACAGACGGTGGGTAGAAAATAGACAGGGGGAGGGCAAGAGTAGTGTGGGAAATGTAGAAGCTAAAGAACTTCTGACACATGGGCATGAACTAAATGGGGGAATGTGGGTGGGTGGGAGCGGGTGCGCAGGGTGGAGGGGAATGATGGGGGAAAATGGGACAACTGTAATAGCATAATCAATAAAATATAATTAAAATAAATAAGCAAACTAATTAGAGTGCTATGTAATAGTTAAGATACCTAAAAATATTAGTTATTAGAAATTACTAGGGAATTACCAGCTATCTTCATCTTTTTATAAAATGCCACCATATGTATGTACATACACAATTTTTTGTTCCAACAGATCTTTATGGTGTTTTTTTCATGTCTACTTGTTTCCAAAAGTTGAGTCAATCACAAACATAAGGTCTAGCTACGCTAAGATTGGATTAGGCTTGTAACATGTCCTAGAAAACAGTCTGTCACACTCACGGACAGCATTGATTTCTGCACAAACCATAATCTTCACAGTAACGCCAGGCCTTTGGTAATGGGATTGTAATGACTTTGCTAGTGACATTTTAACAGCGGTCATGAATGACAATGTTAGAATTTTTTAAAAAAAACCTCTTACCACTGCTTTGGTTGCTAAGCTGCTTTAGTTCCTCTCCTTGGGAGTCTGAATAGCGGTGTGGTAATTTGTTGGGGCAGCAGGAAGGCTGACAATTTATATTAGCTAAAGCTTTCTGCTGTCAAAAGAATCCACCTGTCCACGTCCACGCACATGAATAACTCTAACCCTCCTTCACGACCCTTTCCATCACTAGCATACAGTTTTCCCTCTTCTGATCGCACTAGTTTACCTCTCTTTTAAGGGTTAGGATCCAACAGACTCAGTACACCTTACTATGACTGGTAAAAACTTTATCAAAATAAGCAGAATTTTGCACATAATAATAAATTAATTTTCACAACCCTGGTAGATGGTCTGTAGCAGCAGTATATCCTTGATTAGGTTGACCTTGGACAAACGATTTAATTACTTAATTATTTTGAGCCTTGGTAATGTTTTTCTTGGGAAAAAAAACCCCAAAACAACCTGGAGGTTATATTAGACATGACTTTCCCTTATAATCGATGGAACTGAGTTTATATCAAGAAAGCAGAAAGGAATAAGGATTAGAAAACAAAAGCATTCTGAACATAGATTTTGAAAAAAAATAATATAGCTTTAGATTATCTCCTAGATTAACTGTAAAACTTTTACTGCCTTTTTGTTTTGACAATTAAAAATTGTGGACGGGATTAGTCTGGCTATTACTGGAATAAGTTATTTGACTTAATACTTGTACACGGTGCTAATATAATGAATATGAAACATCAATGAGCACCTAGATTATATATCTCCTGGGACCTCCCTCATTCCAAGAGGGTGTGTGTGTGTGTATGATCTCTTATCCAAAGAAAAATGTCTCATAACCATCATGACATCATATAAACATGTTCAAGAGAATACAGAAAAATGTTACCCATTAATTTCCTCAGTAGTAATTCTTAGAAGTAACCACCTATAGAATATGTAATAATAGCAGGGAATTAGTGATTTATTCAGTCAAGAACACTGAATTTTGGAGTCACAAAGAACCAGGCTTGAGTCTGACTTTTTTTGCTATGGCCTCGGGCAAGCTGCCTAATAGCCCCGGACTGCAGTTTCTTCATCTGTAAAATGAGATACTACCGCATAAGTTTGGAGCAAGGACAAAACAAAAAACATACAAAACCAAAGTGCTTACTTTGCATACAGAAAAAAGCTGAATAATCATTGGCTATCATTATCCTTTTCCAGGATACACATATGGTTATATATTTTATGTACCTAGCCTGACAGAATGCTTAAATCTTCACTTTGGTACTAGAAAAAAGGAGGTCCTAATGAAAACTTATTTCATCTGTTTATAAACATAAATGATCTATATAGATAAACAAAAATTCTTATTTTAAGGATTTTCTTTGTATTCATCACAAAGACTACAATGCTTTTACACAAAAGAGTATCTGTATACATGTTTTATTAAACTATTTAATGTTTACACACAATACATAAATTTTTTGGAACCTCAAAGTTCTTCAATAGTTGCAATACTATTTCCAAATGAGCATGGTAGAACCTTAAATATTACATCATTCCGATTATTTTTTTAAAGAGATAAACCTCTAAGAGATCCCTCCTACGTAACTGTCCATTGAGTATCTGTGACAAAACCAGGTTCCCAGCGGTTTCAGCATATAGACGGCTCCTCCACCGCCTGGGCGCCCTCCGTGACAGCTTTAACACACTTGGCCATTGTCTGCGAGGCTCTGCTGATCGAATCTGAAAGGTATTACGGCAGGTGCATTTAGAGGACACAGCTTTAAAAAAGTACATAGTAAAACGTTCTTGTTTCACATACACAGGAACAAAAAAAAAAAAAAAACAAATAAAACTATGCAACTCTAAATTTTTGAGATCAACCAACAGATTCAGAATATACGCCCCCTATTAGCTAACTCCTAGGTATTAGTAAATAATTATATACAAACAATATGCCAGTATGCAACCAGTAAACATATTATAGAAAAGTATTAAAGACAGGAAACGTATGTAAAACACCGTTATTGAAAAAATGGTCACAAAACAACATGTACTAAAATCCATTAAATTCTACACTTTATGGGTGAATTTTATGGTGATAGGAATTATATTGTAATACCTGTCAAAAATCTCATAGTAACTGAATAATCTCAGTTTTTGTTAAAGTACACAATTTATGTATATATTCCTCAGTGATTGACCAAAATGTTAAAAAAATAAATATAGTTATTTCTGGATAGTGGGATTATAGAGAGTTTCAGTTAGTCTGCATTCCTTAAAAACATTCCTAACAATTTATATCAGAAGCAGCATTTAGCATGTTTTACCACTGAAGTGTTTTGATTCTTCCACTGTAATTCTCAGGAAAACCTTCCCAGAAAAATTCTCCCTAAATTGCTACACAATGATTTTACATACAACAGTAAAATTTTACACTTAAAATCTGTTAATTTTTCTTGAATTTTCAAACTCTTCTTACATTTCAGAAAAAGAAATCATAGTAAAATGAGACAATATGAATTATATTAGTTCTGATGTTTTAAAAACCTTCAAAGACTAAAAATATCGAATACTACCACTAACAGTGGAATCATAATGCTAAATGAGGTGATCTCATTCCCCACCACCTTCCACACTTGGCAATCATGCTGACAACTGCATACCTGTCATGTAGAAGTCTTTTATTGTCAGCTGAGGGGGAACAAGGGGATCAGCAAGAAGTTGCTGGTTCACTAGCTGCAAAAAAGGAATAAGAGATCACTAATGGTATTAAAAACTACTTCTGTTACACTAAACGATACACTACTATGAAAGCTGCATATAGGTAAGTTTTTACCTTGGAGAGCTCGCTTGCTTGCTGGAAATAATTAGCTCCTTCAACGTCATCATATCGAACAAGATTAGGAGAGACTTCTTCCAATCTGTTCCTTACTTGATCCAGAGTATCATATGGAAGAGTTTTACCTGCAATCTATACCATATCAAGGCCCAAAGATTGACATAAAGCTTTAATATTTAAAATTTTCAAATAAGATAAGGGTGGGCAAAAGTTTATGGTTGATATGGAAAATAACTCAGTAATAAATAATGATACAAGTATAACCTCTGTTCTGCATATTCACAACCGTAAACCTACTTTGCTCATCCCTGCATGTAACTGCAGCACGGAGAAATAATGCAGTACTACTGAAAAACCTACTGGCGTCCATTAGTGTGTACATTAAGCACACAGTTAACTAGGGAAAACGATCGTCAAAACTTCTACTAATCCATAGATAGCTGTCAGCACAGTAGTAATTTATCTTCAGAAAACAGATGGATTGTAAAGTAAATGATTAAAGAGATAATGCTATGCTAAATATGAATGCTTCTACTAACCTGTTATTGATCATATGAAGGGTGACCCCGCCAAAAAACAGGAATTTATTTATAAAAATTTGAGCATTTTTTCTTACATGTTTAAATTTTAGTCACCTTCAAAGTACACTCCATTTGATGCAATATCGCCATTGAGACAATTTTCCCACTGCTCAAGACAGTTTTTAAAGTCACTGATATGCCTTTTATGCTTCTGCCATTTTTTGTCTCACCTATTCCACATGGCAAAATGTTTCCCTTTGAGGACTTTTTTCATCCGGTCAAACAAACAAACGAAAAAGTTGCCTGGAGCAAGATCAGGTGAATAGTGAGGGTGGGAGATGGAGGTCATGCTGTTTTTGGCCAAAAACTGCTGAACACTCAGCATGATGTGTCGGGTGTACTTGTAAATCACCCATTGCGAAACAGGCAAACACTTTAAGTCTTCAAAAAAAATTCACTGAAGTTGACCCCAGCCTCTCACAACAACACCAGCTGGTACACTGATACAGATGGGTTCCTAGAACACTCACCTAGCTGGGTAAGCCTGTACACTGTAAGGGGTCCACCCTCCACAAGATAATTCTGGGTTTTCCTTGGGTTGCCCCTTGTATATAAAGTTTAGAGATAATTGTCTATTATTTTAAATCTCATGATGATTCTTTTTACAGTAAAACAAGTTAAAAGAAACATCAAAAGCCAAGTTAAAAATTAAAATACCAATTTCAAATCCCCATTTTTAAAACACATTTTTCTATAGCAATCGAATATTCAAATCATCTTTGCTTTTTAGACTTGCATCATCCTAGACTTTGAAAGCCATTCTGACAAGCTAACATGTCAAATATCCCATTAACAGCATCACTAAGAACAAATACCTCCGACAGGGCTCTTATAATTTTCCAGTCTTCTCTTGCCAAGCCGGGAGGTGTCACTGCTACTTTAGTCTGCTGAGCTCGGCCCTCAGTATTGACATAAGTAGCAGACTTCTCTGTGTACGCAGCGCCTGGGAGAATAACATCAGCTATAGGAGCTCCAACATCACCATGATGGCCTGTGAAAAGATGGAAAATAGCAAACCACATTTTAGTAAAAAACTGATTAGGTTACTATTATGTAAACATAGTATACAACCTCTTAAAATTCCATTTTTAAAATTTTAAGTGTTTTAAAAATTAAAACAATATAGTACTGAAGTGTTGCAATAAAAATTAAAGCCCACTTTGCCTACAATTCAACTCCTTCCTCAAAGAAAATTACTGTTAAAGTACATGGTCTGTATCTTCCCAGATTGTTTGCAAATGCACAAATATGAATATCATACACACATATATAATGGGACAGTAGGTACTGTATATTATTTCTCTTGATGATTACAAAGTGGAAAGGCTCAGATGAACATTAGTGAAATTTGGTAAAGTGGACTCCAATGGTGAGGAACAAAAAGTGTCATGAATAAGATAGTAATAATACCGAAAAGGTCAGATACAGAAAATAGTATACCAAAAGACTCTCTCATTAACAGTTTAGCAAAATTGGCCCTGGCTGGTGTGGCTCAGTGGACTGAGTGCCGGCCTGCAAACCACAAGGTCACCGGTTGAAATCCCAGTCAGCGCACATGCCTGGCTTGTGGGCCAGGTCCCCAGTTGGGGGCGTATGAGGGGCAACTGATTGATGTTGCTCTCTCACATCGATGTTTCCTCTCTCTCACTCTCTTTCTCCCTCCCTTCCCCTCTCTCTAAAAATAAATAAATAAAATCTTTAAAAAAAGTAGTTTAGCAAAATTGTTGGGGGGGGACGTGAGTTAAATGAATGTTTTAACAACATACAAAGTTTGATGTCATTTGTGAATATGTTTGTATATGTATAAACAAATGTATGAAGCATGCATATCAAAACCACCACAATAATTATCTCTGGATAGGACTACAATAGAAATAGGATTTCAGTTTATACATTTTGGTTAAACTTGATCAAACTAAAGACACAAACTATTATATAAGGCTTTTTTGTGCCATGAAAAGCCTATTATAAATTTATGGTGTTTATGTGTAAAATGAAGTGATAAGTTATATAATACTTTTCTCTGTAAAATATCCAAGAATCTCTGGACTCCATTTATTCCAGGGAAACTTAGTTACATTTATAATGAGAGTTCAGGAAAATGAGTCAAAAACATAAAAAGCCCAAGTAGCACTGTTAAATATAATTAATTCATTAAAGTCCTGTAACACAGGACTCATGATTTTTAACTTTTTACACTATTTCTTTGAAAAGCTGAATTTTAATGTTATATATTTAATTGCATAAATAAACCATAATTTAACCATTCCTGTTACTGAGAGCATTTAGGTTATTTCTAATTCTGTTAATAACATCAAGTAATAATTCTTAACAGCATTATCAATTACACAACAAATAAAACCTATAATTTGTTTTTTAAAAATATTGGGAGGGCGTGTGTGGGAAACTCCTGAATGGAAAATACTCAATACACTAAATACTTGCTGTACAGTTTCTAATATACGCAGTGTACTACTCTCTTTTGTTTCTGGTGTCACACATGCTACCTACCTTGATAAATAATGAAACAATCCTTTGGCAAATCCTGTCGAGTGATACAACCTCCATCTGCTCCTAGGAGAAAGAGCACTTTGGGAGGGTTCTTTCGAATTGCTTCCACCCCAGGTTTATAGCCAAGATCTAAAGCAGCTACTTGGCTTGCAATCCTGTAAAATTAGGGATTTTTAGCATACGTGCAGTGATTTTGCTATAAAAAATTAAATGTTATAACTGGGCTCTTTTCTATTTAATGCTGTCAAAAACCTTCCCTCACCTTTTTACCCATTTAAAACATGTCAAAACCAGAAACAGTCTTCTCCTGTTCTAAGAATGGGAAATAAAGGAACAAGATGCTTATGACACATCTTGTTTCCTCATTAGATAATATTTAATAAAGTAACTCTAGGAACTTTCTACCAATTCCAATTGTTTTAAGTTGATCCTTTTTTATCACAGTTAAGCATAAAACACCTGATAAGACAAACGTAGTCAATTAGAGAAAAATCAGATGATTTTGAAAACCAAAAGGGATAAATTTAAACACAATTCATAAAACTGTAATTCCAAGGAAACAATATTAGCACAATGGTGTATGTCTTGATGGAATTTTTTCTGTGAACATGTATTACTCTTATAAGCAGAAAATCTTTTACAGGAGAGGTCTATAATAACTATGAGTACCTTGAACAATTGTTAAGTCTTTGGTCTAATTTCCTATTATTAACTTTCTTTCTAGAAATAGTAGCCATTCTGAGGACTTACTGTATATAAAGCTTACTGGTCTTTTACCTATTTGTTAAGGGATGAAGGCAGTTCAAAGCAACTCCCACTAGATGCTGTTGCTGTCAAACTCTCTGATGGAACCACATCAAAAGAACACTCAGACAGCCCTGACCGTGTGGCTCAGTTAGTTGGGTAGCATCCTGCAAAGGGAAAGGTCTCCAGTTCTATTCCCAGCCAGGACACATGCCTAGGCTGTGGTTTGCTCACCAGTCAGGGCATGTATAAGAGGCAACCAACTGATATTTCTCTCTCACATCGATGTTTCTATCCCTCTCTTTCTCTTCCCCTTCTCCTCTTTCTAAAAATAAATAAATAAAATCTTTTTTTTAAAAAGTGAAGGACTTTAAAAAGAATACTTAGGCAAAAATTTAACAAAAGAAGTGCAAGGTTTGTATGACAAGAACTACAAAATAATTTTGAAAGAAATTAAAGACATTAATAAATAGAAAGACATCCTAAATTTATGGATTAGAAGACTTAACACAGTTAAGATGGCAATACTCCCCAAAGTGACCTCTAGGCCCACTACGATCCCTATTAAAAATCATAGCTGAATCCTTTGCAGTAACTGACCAAACGATCCTAAAATTTGTATGGAATGCAAAAGACCCAGAGCAGCCAAACCTGTCTTTAAAATGAACAGTAGAGGAGTCATACTTTCCAATTTAAAAACTTAGCTCCCCTTTCCTCTCCTGCCATGTACACAATATTTTTTGTCTTAATTTCCCGCATTCTGAGCCTTGAAGTCTCGCTCTCAAAGATCCAGGCAAACTCACACTCACTTATGAGAAAGCCTGAGTAAGCCTAAGCTTACTTCTGGGAAAACGATCAGCAAACAACAAAACTACAGGGCCGATTGAGAGATTCTTCAAAAAATTAGGCCCTTGCCAGGTTGGTTAGAGCATTGTCCCTATATGCGAAGGTTGCTGGTTCAGGGCATGTACAATGAGCAACCAAAGAATGCGTAAGTGGAACAACAAATCCAGGTTTCTCTCTCTCCCTCTCTCTCCCCAGTCAATAAAAAAGTAAATAAATAAAAGATTCTCCAAGAATTAAAAAATGTGCTTTACTCTGAAGTAGACCTACTGTAAGAAAAGTTTTAAGATGTTTCATGTTTTCACTATGGTAAACTTTCACTGAAAATGTATCTTGTCATAAGAATAAAATAAAATAAAAAACAAGGTTAATAAATTAAAAAATACAATCATGTCAGTGATTTCCAGAATGAAAACTCACAAAATAACAGGAGATAATTTAAGGAATATTCTCCAAACACATAGAAAAAGAAGTGAGAAAAATTTTTAAAGAGCCAAACATCTGAAGGGCCAAACATCTGAAGGGCCAATGCATAACAAATAGAAGCTTCTGTATGACAGCAAATAACAGTATAAAAGTAAACCAATAAGGAGTTTCTGAACTTAAAAGAAAAAATTTTTTTCCATTTGAAAAAGGAGAGTATATATAATATTCCCAGGCAAAAATAATGACAAATGAGTGTCACCCAGTTATATTCTAGGAGAATTTTCTTAACATTAAAAATAAGAAACCTGGCCCTGGTTGGTGTGGCTCAGTGGACTGAGTGCTAGCCTGTGAACCAAAGGGTCACTGGTACAGTTCCCAGTCAGGGCACATGCCTGGGTTGCAGGCCAGGTCCCCAGCATGGGGCGAGTGAGAGGCAACCACGCACTGTTGTTTCTCTCCCTCTCTCTAGAAGTGAATAAATAAAATCTTAACAACAACAACAAAAAAAACAAACAAATGATGGGTAGGGAGACAGGCACATGTACATGTATAAAATCAGGTTGTCAGAGACAAAACAGACTAAATGAGATCCTCTCCAAGTATCAAATGAAAGAATGGGTGAAAAACACTGAGTATTAAAGGAAGAGACAGTGATCTTTGCACCTAGCCTACTGGTACTTTGTGAGAAGGACCGAGAAAAACATTGTCAGACATTCAGGAATTAAAAATAAAAGATACTAATTCAGTACTCATTCAGAAAAAAGAAACAACTATATGAATAAAGACATGCAAAAGTAAATTAAAAATGAGTAACAATTGTGCCTAGAAAAGATCTAGAAGTGGTCAATGAAAGTAAATTCCATGTAAAAATATTAAGTTTAAAAAATATTTATATGACCCTGGCTGGTGTGGCTCAGTGGATTGAGCATCGGCCTGCAAACCAAAGGATCACTGGCTTGACTCCCGGTTGGGGCACATGCCTGGGTTGTGGGCCAGGTCCCTGGTGGGGGGTGTGCGAGAGGCAGCCACACATTGATGTTTCTCTCCCTCTCCTTCTTTCTCCTTCCCTCTCTCTAAAAATAAATGAATACAATCTTAAAGAAAATCACATTAAAAAAAATTTATATGATGATCTCCAATGCCATATTAAACCACTAGGAGAAATATTAATATTGAAATGAATATTTAAAAATGCATTTGAACATTTTTAAATTTAAAAAATTTACCTATTATACTTAAAAAGCTATTTAGTTCAATCTTTAAAAAAATTTGGAGCAACAAGTATAAAAGACACATGGACAAAAACTAGGGGGGTGGAAATGGGAGGGAGGTGGGGAGGGCTGGGGCAGTGGGCTAGGATGGGAGTAAAAGACAGAAAACTGTACAAGAGCAACAATTAAAATAAAAAATATAAAAAAATTTGAAGGATTTGAAATATAATACTTAAGGTAGAAAGGATTATATGACATGGGAGAACTGATTCACTAACATACAAATGGTACAACCTTTCTAAAACAATTTGGAAATACGCATTAAGAACCTCAAAAATGTTTATCCTGTTTGCCTCAACAGTTCTATTTTTAAAAACATACCCTAAGGAAATAATCTAAAGGGCAGAGGTATCTGTGTATCACTGCATGCTTTATAAATAAAGGTAAGGATCAATTTACATGGTGAGAAGAAATGGCTAAAATATATTTTTATTCATGATATGAAATAGCCACTACAGTTTGTATTTACAAGTAATTTCTAATCACAAGAAGAAATTTTTGTTTGTTAATGAAAATCAATCAAAATCAGGACACAAACTTTTATACACAGTATAAATTCAACTATATAGCTAAAAAAACATTTGCATAGGAAGTAAAAGGCTACACAAAAGTGCACCAAAATACCAATGGTACCCTGGCCAGGTAGCTCAGTTGGTTAGAGCATCATCCCGATATGCCAAGGTTGTGGGTTTGATCCCCAGTCAAGGCACATACAAGAATCAACCAATGAGTGCAGAAATAAGCGGAACAACAAATCAATGTTTCTCTCTAAATCAATTTTTTAGAAAGCTATAAAAATAACAACAGCAATTATCTACAAACAGTGGAATAAGAATAATTTCTATTTTGTATACCTTCTTCTCTTTAAAACTTTCTTAAACTTGCATTATTAATATAGCCAGCAAAGCAGCACGTGTTGGATGTAGGACTGGCCAGGCAAAGGGTTGGGGAGGAGAAGAAGGAAGAGGTTTTATTAAGACATTTAGACTTCCAGCCAAGATGGAGGCGTAGGCGGACACACTGTGCCTCCTCTCACAACCAAAATTAAGGACAACAAAGATTTAAAAACAAGAACTCAGAAAATTGAACTGTCCAGAAGTCCAACAGCTATTCATCCAGACCGGTAAGAGGGGCGGAGTTGCGGCAGGAAAGAGTGGAGGTTCCGACCGGGCACGCAGGCAACTGTGCAGACCCAGTGAGGCCACACAGGGCGGCTGGCTGACCAGGGGGTCCCACATTCACGCGCAGATAATCCAGGCAGAGGGGAAGCAGAAGAGGGGACTGGAATCTGGGAGTGAGCAGAGCAAGCACCATTGTTCCCTCTCTGACCCCACCCCCACATACAGCATCACTACCCAGCAACTGGGCTGTCCGCCCTGGGGAACACCTAAGGCTCCACCCCTCACTACATAATAGCCACGCGACTAGACCAAAAAAAAAAACAAAAAACAAAAAAAACCCAGAAACAAAAATGGCTCAAACTGGAGAACAAATCAAAGCCCCAGAGCCAATTTATCTAAGCAATGAAGAGATAGCCAACCTATGAGATGCACAATTCAAAGCCCTGGTGATCAGGATGCTCACAGATGGGTTGATTTTGCTCACAAATTAGATGAACAAATGAAAGCTACAATAAGTGAAATGAAGAAAAA
>PVKU01017154.1:0-12302 GCA_004027475.1 Anoura caudifer | reverse complement strand
GGAGATCACATGGAGGGTTAGCAATAGGGGAGTGGGAAGAGGAGAGAGGGGGACAAGGTACATAGAACAAGTAGCATAGATGGTAGGTAGAAAATAGACAGGGGGAGGGCAAGAATAGTGTGGGAAATGTAGAAGCTAAAGAACTTATGACACATGGGCATGAACTAAAGGGGGGAATGTGGGTGGGAGGGGGTGTGCATGGTGGAGGGGAATGATAGGGGAGAAATGGGACAACTGTAATAGCATAATCAAAATGTAAGAAAGAAAAACAAGACAAGAAACAATCAGAGAAAAGGAAGTACTATGTTAATTGTAATCAAACACTAATAATGTGAAGTAGAGACAGCATGTATTTGACATGACCAGGAACAGCTGTAAGATCAGGGAAGCCTTTGTATTTTCCTGATAGTGTTGATCAGTGTCATGTTGAGTAGCAGGAAAAGTAGATAAGGAGCTGTCAACAATACAGCCCAATGTTGCTAAAGAAAATTATTATGGTCACCTTCCAGATCTCCACAAACTGTGCAGAAACAAACCTGCACAAAAATCTAACAATGAACCCAAGCCTTTCTTGACATACAGAATATCATTAGCTCCTTAGCTAACATTACTTTGCCATACTGATAGACCCCTTTTGTCAAGGTTACGTTTGAATTCTGCTAGGTGGAGAAATACTAGTCTTCTATTGTTTCCTTAGAAGTTATAGCTGAAGACTCAATGCCTGATAGTTATAGAACATAAAAGTTTCATTATTCTTTTGTTCTATTGTCACATAACCCTAGGAACAACAATTTCACTGTTGATCAAAGTCATAGTAGCACATGGGTTGATGTATATTCTGAACAATGTACAGCATAGACTCCATGATTTCAATTAGAGTTCCAGGATTCTATTATTGCCTCATAAGTTTTAACAAAACCAATCGTCTTGTTATAAATGAATAAAGATAGATTAAATTAACAGTGCTTGTAATAATACATTCTTCTATGTGTATGTCTTTATGAAACCTTGGGTGAAGGTAATGAAAGCAAGTCTTAAAATTTTCTTATTTTTATGTAGCAAGACAGACTCTTGCTGTTGAATATAGAGTGTCATATTAAATGATGTCTTAATGCTTAATGCCCATCCTCTTCTAGTAACTCATTTCAAAACAATCTTAACCAAGCTGTGGTTAGAGAGCTTTTATTAAATGTCCAGCACCGTTCTACTACTGTTTATCATTTTCCAACCTGATTATTTGCTTGAGGATGATGAAGGATGATAACAAACATTATACATAAGGGTTCTTCCCTTATGGTTCATGAAATCAACTGAGTGCAATTAAAAATAACAGATTTGGCTACTTCAAAAGAGGTTTAGCAATAGAAAAGAGACTGCTTTCAACCATTTTAAAAAGGAGGCTACCCACGAACTTTTGGCCAAGATGGAGGCATAGGCGGACACACTGTGCCTCCTCTCACAACCAAAATTAAGGACAACAAAGATTTAGAAACAAGAAAACAACCAGAACTCATAGAAAATTGAACTGATCGGAAGTCCAACAACCATTCATCCAGACGGGTAAGAGGGGCGGAGTCGCAGCAGGAAAAAGCGGAGGTGCGGACCGGGCACGCAGGCAGCAGCGGCTGGCAGACCCCAGGTGCACAAGCGGTGGCTAACAAACCCTGGGCATGGGGTGGCAACTGTGCAGACCCAGTGAGGCCAAGCAAGGCGGCTGGCTGCCAGGTAGTCCCACATTAATGCGCAGATAATCCAGGCAAAGGGGAAGCAGCAGAAGGGACTGGAATCTGAGAGTGAGTAGAGCAAGCGCCATTGTTTCCTCTTGGACCCGCCCCCACATACAGCGTTACTGCCCAGTGACTGGGCTGCCCCGCCCTGGGGAACACCTAAGGCTCCACCCCTTACTACATAACAGCCACGACTAGACCAAAAAAAAAAAAAAAAACCCAGAAACAAACCGGAGAACAAATCAAAGCCCCAGAGCCAATTTATCTAAGTGACCAAGAGATAGCCAACCTATCAGATGCATAATTTAAAGCCCTGGTGATCAGGATGCTCACAGAATTGGTTGATTTTGCTCACAAATTAGATGAAAAAATGCAGGCTACAATAAGTGAAATGGAGAAAAATGCATGGGGTACCAACAGAGATGGGAGGAAAACTGGGACTCAAATCAATGGAGTGGACCAGAAGAAAGAAAGAAACAACCAGACAGAAAACAAGGAAAAAACAAGAATTCAAAAAAATGAGGAGAGGCTTAGGAACCTCCAGGACATCTTTAAACGTCCCAACATCCGAATTATAGGAGTACCAGAAGGGGAAGAAGAAGAGCAACCAGTGGAAAACTTATTTGAACAAATAATAAAGGAGAACTTCCCCAATCTGGCAAAGGAAATAGACTTCCAGGAAGTCCAGGAAGCTCCAAGAGTCCCAAAGAAGTTGGACCCAAGGAGGAACACACCAAGGCACATCATAATTACATTACCCAAGATTAAAATGAAGGAGAGAACTCTAGAAGCAGCAAGGGATAAGGGGACAGACACCTACAAAAGATTTCCCATCAGACTGTCAGCTGATTTCTCAAGAGACCTTCCAGGCAAGAAGGGGCTAGAAAGTATTCCAAGTCATAAAAGTCAAGGACCTACATCCAAGATTGCTCTATCCAGCAAAGTTTTCATTTAGAATGGAAGGGAAGATAAAGTGCTTCTCAGATAAGGTCAAGTTAAAGGAGTTCATCATCACCAAGCCCTTATTATATGAAATGTTAAAGGGACTTATCTAAGAAAAAGAAGATAAAAATATGAACAGTAAAAAGACAGCAAACTCACAGGTATTAACAACCACACCTAAAACAAAATCAAACTAAGCAAACATCTAGAACAGGAACAGAAACACAGAAATGGAGATCACATGGAGGGTTGGCAACAGGGGAGTGGGAGGAGGAGAGAGGGGGAAAAGGTACAGAGAATAAGTAGCATAGATGGTGTGGAGAAAATAGAGAGGGGGAGGGCAAGAATAGTGTGGGAAATGTAGAAGCTAAAGAACTTATGACACATGGACATGAACTAAAGGGGGCAATGTGGGTGGGAGGGGGTGTGCAGGGTGGAGGGGAATGAAGGGGAAAAATGGGACAACTGTAATAGCATAATCAATAAAATTTATTTTTTTTAAAAAGGGAGGCTACCCACAAATGCAGAAGTTCATCCCTTTAGGAAGGGTCTGTAATAACAGCAATAAGGATTCCTGAATGAAACCATTTGGACACTTCCCTCTGGAAAAGCATGGGCCTTACATAGGTAATGTTGGCCAAGTGGGCTGGCACATGTGGCACTCTTTTTTGGTCTCTTGGTATTAGGGTCTCATTGCTGGCAAATCTGGGTATAAATTCTAGCAAACCCCTCATAATAATCATTTCATTCCTAGAAGTGCTGCCTGGAAGAAGCAAAAATAATGAGATGGCTTATTACCAGCTTGAAGTCCCCATGAAACATCTCCTTTGTCCACTACTAGTTCGCTCTGGCTTTGATAACCTTCACAAGATAGATGATGGAGGTCTTGTAACAACTTGATTTCTAATGGTAAGGACACAGTCCCGTCTGGGGTCAGCAGTGGAAGCTAGTTCAGGGTATCAGTGATTGCTAAGCTTGCTGAAAGTCTATTTTAGAGAGAACCTTCCCGTAGCAAGAATACCAAGAAGTTGATTCACCACTTCCTCACACATCCTATGCCCTAAGCAATCCACATCTGACAAACTATCTTCTTCAAATATACCAAGATCTTTCCCACATCTTTGTCTTTGCATATGTTGTACCCTTTGCTAAAATGTTCCCATCTTCTTTTTACAAAGTGAACTCTCAACCATTCTTCAAGGTCTAGCTCACATGACATATTCCCTGTATATCTTTCTCTCATTCCAACCCTACCTTACTGTGGTCCCATAACTTTTTGTGCAGATCTCTATTCTAGCATGGCTTATAATAGGGAGTATATTATCTTTGAAGATATCTCTCTTTTAAACTATGACCCTTTGAAAGATGAGAATTATACCTTATTATTGTGTTACTTCCATTAACCAAAACAGAGGCTGGCATACAGCAGGCTGAACCAGGTAAGTGCTGACTGAGTAATTATTCAGATGTGGCTAAGGTTGCATATTTCTGGATTTCATCATCATTAGGCTTTATTTGCTGTTATACCCTGTGTGTGCATTTCAGAGACCTCTTGTTTAGTGAAATGATTAAACTTTTCTATCTTTTTAGTTTGTTTCTTTGAGCAAAAGATACATATGTAGCCTTCAAGCGAATTGGTTCAATGCCCAGATTCCAGTGGAACACCACTGGCTCCCTCTTGTGAGGCAGTCTCAGAATTTCTCCTATAATTAGTTTCTTAGCACATCTGTGGACACGTTCTTAGTAGAATTGTTGTAATGATCTGAATGCTTTAGCTCCTAAGTATTGTGAACCAACCAGTTCCTTCTTGGGAAACATTAAGACCCTTGACATGGGTAAGTAAAGGTGTCATTCTGGGAATTTTGACTAGCTCAAAATCTGAGCATCCTAAAATCAAAAGGGTTCCTAATAGTCATCTTTATAACCTAATTTCACAAAGCAACTCACACCAATTTTGAGTTGCTGTCTCTTCTAGAGAGTTCTTGACCTTTTAAAAGATTACTTTCTTTGAGGAACTAAAATATGCCTTCAACTCAACCAAGGCTTAGTCTTTGGAGCCATATAAAATAGTGTGTACCTTCTTAATAACTTACTGCCCTTTGGATAGTTACAATGTTGGATTCTTCATAACATATTTTCTATATTCATTTTTTTTTCAGAATTTATGAGTACCTTCATAGTGCCAGGCACACTGGCCTAATCTTCAGGTCCCTCAACCATTTCCTATTATGTCAGTTTTATAGTCCTCTGAATCACTTCTAGATAATTGCCATCTTGTCACTGGATCCAAAGTTTGTAACTAGTTACATGTTATTCTTGTTAAATGCTTCCCATTGTTCCAGCCAGTCCAGATTTTTAAGTTTCCATCATATGTAGGACCACTATGTCCTGGGTGAGACTGATGTTTTAGTTCATCAGTATAAACTCTCAGTTATAGGACTTTGGAATACTATTTCTGGTGAAACAGTATGGTTGGTGTTGAACTGACAGGTACCAGATATATGTTTAATTCATTCACCTCTTCAAAACTAAAATAGTGCTAATTATCCTTCCTTCATAGGGTCATTGTCAGGATTCATAACATACTACATGTAAAGCATTAAGTACTGTGCCCCAGCACTTAGTGGGTGCACAATAAAAGTTAATGTCTCTCTCAGCTTCCTGCCAGCCTTGCCCTGCCCACCACTGCCCTCTACTGAGGAGAGTCAGTACTGCCCTGTTCCGTTTAATCTCTTTTTAGAGCTTTAGAGAAGAGAAATCTTGCATGAAATACAAAACAGACTGGCAAACTTGCCTCAGTTATGTAAAGTAGTTCTTATAAAATATTGCAGTAGGTGACATTGCCCTTTTCTGACACAACACAACTAAATTAGAGTTCTGTATTGCATGGATAGCTATTGGTATGAGTTTACTATTTTTTTATGTATTACAAAAGCCCAAGGTGATAATCATGAATGCTTCAAATATAATCCAAGGTTATATTGTTCACTGTCATGTAAATACTCAAAATCACAGCCTGAATCTGAATTCATTCACAGATTTTCTGGATAAAATGATTCCTGTGTTCTTTCTGAAGAGGAACATGTATATCATTAGTTCTCTTAATTCCTGTGAAAAGATGGTGTAGGTTTGCATAAAAGCAACAAAAATACAGGGAACCAAGTGGCACTTAGTCACATAGTGATGAAAGGCCATATTGTTGGAATTTTCCTCCATGAGAGCATTTTGGGAGTGCTGCAGGTAATTCCTAAGCTTGGCAATCAGACATTATAGTAGAGTGAACAGAGGGTAGTTGTGGTGTCAGACATGAGTTTGAATTCCATCTCCGCAATCCACTAGCTGTTTGATCTAGGATAAGTCCTTTGACCTCACCTTACCTCAGCTTTGTCTTGTGTAAAATAAGAAAATATTACACCAACATTGTGGGTTGTTTATTGTGACTATTATAAATAAGATTAACAATTCTCTACCATGTAGCATGGAGCTTAGTACATGGTAGGCAAGCAACAAATCATTGTTCTTAGGATCATTTACAGTTAATAGCAGTTAAGCCACTTAAAGCTACAATATCATTTTCCTATTGGAGGTGAAAGGAACAATATCATGTACATGATTTGGGGATTCAGGTCCTGGGTTCATGTAGAAACTGAGCCACCCTGGGTCCTTCAGATTTTGCTATAAGTTTACAACTATTCACCTGAAGGGCATAGGAATACACTAGGTGCTTAATAGCCCTTGGTGGCATGTGGGCAGAGACAGTGAGAAGAAGCGTGGAGAGTAAGGTACCACTTATGATCTGGCCCACTAAATGAAAGGACTTGGACTTACCAACCCAAACAGAAGTGAAATATTGTTGCATGTTTTGGATGTCTATAAATATTATGTTCATGAATCTGGAGAGCTAGTCACTGAGGGCCCCTTTTCAGCAGAATATGGTTGCTAGAATCATAGCTTTCTGTTGAGGAATCTTGATCTAGAGACAAAAAAACAAACCCTAAAATGTTCAGCTCACAAGAATAGAACAATGTGGCTGAAGTGGGTTTCTTAGTAAAGGATAAACTTTACCACCAACTAGCTTTAAAAATTAAAAACATACACAAAAACTAATCTATAATGATAGATAATCAAGGTTGCCTGAAGAGGGGGGCATGGAAGGATGGGTAGCAGTACAAAGGGTTGAAAGAAAATTTGAAGATTAATATATGTCAGTTGTACCTTAATAAAGTTGTTATTTAAAACAAATCCAGTGAACATAACACCTGACACCTAGTAGGTGTTTGCTAAATACGTAGTGAATTAAGATAAAAAAAAATTGTGACAGAGCTACTTCTAGAATGGCTGTGTGAGGAGTTCAGCAGACTTCTCACCAGAAATAATCATTATAATGATAAAAATTACAAAAACACCATTTAAGGTGTCTGAAAATAGTTTAAGGGTATGCAACATTTATTTATGAAAATGCATGAAATCTTGGCAAGAATGATTGGCATCTGAGACATTTGAGCTAGGGCTTTCCCCTACTCCTTCTTCTAGGTTTATATTTCAGAAGATTTATTCCAGGTTGATGCAGCCAATAAAACAGGAGCTCTCTTCTTCACTAGCTCCTGGTTGATGGGTTATAGTTTTACTCTGGCATGGACAAGTTGCAAGTAACTCTTATTCTGTCCTTTAGTTGTGTGATGTGGAAAATTTATTCTGGGTGAGCATGGCCAAGAAGACTGCTCTGCCCTTCTCCTACTCCTAAGATTGAGTCCATATCCTAGACAAGTGTGGCAAACTGTGACTGGTAGTTGGAGAAGACCAGGGACTCCCATTTCTTCCCTCCCAGGTCCAGTGCCCAGGCCCAGGCATTGTATTTGTCAGACCCTTAAGTACTTTAAGGGTTTCTACAGCAGAGATGTCACCCCAGAAGACACAGGCTGCCATATCACCCTCTCCCCACCTAGCTCCAGCATAGAAGCACAACCTATAGAGGCTATCTTTCTTTGGAACAGAGCATGAAAGGAACACATGCTTAAAGGTATTGCTGAAAACCATAAGGATCATAGTAGTAAAAAGTATAAAAACAATTATGTATTAGTAGAAGATGGAAAATAGCAGACCAGCCAGATATATTAGCAGAAAGACCTAGGAAAATAAACCATCAAAAAGGCCCTAATAAGATCAAACTTCTCCCTAGTGGTCTGGAAAACTGTACACATGCACTAAGTTAAACCTGTGTAGGAGCAACCAGAAAAATTATTTGTGAACTTTTAAACTCTATTTGAATGCAGCATAGAATCAAAAAGTTCCTGAATTGTGAAGGTATTCCACAAACCATACAAAGATACATTGGTAATGGGTAGACACTTTATTGAATCTGAGTGCTTAAGAAAAACCTCTATTTGATCACAGGCTAACAGTAACTATGCTGAAGTAGAGGTAACTCCTATAAAGCCAAGTATAAAAACAAAACAACAGGGAAAATGTGCATGATGTCAGAGACTGCACACTGCAGAGAGAATAGACTTCAGAGAGAATCAGTCCACACAAGTCACTAAACAAATAGAGAAAAGTAAACAAAATAGAAACAGCAACAAAACCCAAGGGAGGTGGGTAAAGAAAAACCAGAGTTATTACAATATATTATTTAAAATATCTTATTTTGCAATAAAATTATGAGCCCTGTTACACTTACATTAGCATCCCTCAGAATGAAATACTTAAGTACAAATCAAACGAAATATGTACACGAAATATATGAGGTAAACTACAAAATTAGAATGAATGAAATCAAAGAACTAAGTAAATGGTTAGGTATTCCATGTTCATAGAAGGACTCAATATTGTCAAGATGTCAATTCTTCCCAACTTGATCTATGGATTCAATACAATTCCTATCAAAATCTCAGCAAGTTATTTTGTGGATATTGATGAACAAATTCTGAAGTTTGTATGGAGGAGCAAAAGTCCCAGAGTAGCCAACACAATTTTCAAGGCAAAGAATAAAGTTGGAGGACTGACACTACATGGCTGTAAAACTGACTATAAAGCTACAGTATTTAGCCCTGACTGGTGTGGCTCAGTGGGTTGGGCATTGTCTTGCAAACTGAAAGGTTGCTGGTTCAATTCCATGTCAGGGCACATGCCTGGGTTGTGGGCCAGGCCCCCTGTTGGGGGTGTGCTAGAGGCAACCAATCAATGTTTCTCTCCCTCTGTTTCTCTCTCCCTTCCCCCTCTCTAAAAATAAATAAAGTCTTTTTAAAGCTACAGTGTTTAAGACAATGTGGTATGGGTAAAAGAATAGACAAATAGATCAATGGAGCAGAGTGGTGAAACCAGAAATAAACCCACATAAATAAACTCAACTGATATTTTGACAGAGGAGCAAAGGCAACACAATGAAGCAAAGATAATCTTGGAAACAAGTGATGTTGAAACAACTGGACATCCATCAGCAAAAAAAAAAAAAAAAAAAAATCAAGACACTAACCATAACCTTTCACAAAAATTAACTAAACATACATCATAAAACTAAATGTAAAATATAAAACTATAAAACTCCTGGAAGACACATAAGGAGAAAACCTAGATGACTTTGGGTAGGCAACGAATTTTTATTTTTTATTTTTTAAAATTTTATTTTAATTGTTGATCTTATACAGTTTTCTGTCTTCTACTCCCATCCCAGCCCACCGTCCCAGCCCTCCCCAGCTCCCTCCCATTTCCATCCCCCCCCAGCTTTTGTCCATGTGTCTTTCATACTTGTTGTTCTAAACCCTTCCCCTTTTCCCTGGATATTCCTATTCCTCTCCTCTCTTGTTCTCAATTTCAGTGTCTTTGGTTATACTATGCTTCTTTGTTTGTTCTGTTAATTAGGCTCCTGTTAAAGGTGAGATCATATGGTATTTGCCTTTCACCTCCTGGCTTATTTCGCTTAGCATAATGTTCTCCAGTTCCATCCATGCTGTCACGAAGGGTAGGAGCTCCTTCTTTCTTCATACTGCATAGAATTCCATTGTGTAAATGTACCATAGTTTCTTAATCCATTCAGTTACTGATGGGCACCTGGGTTGCTTCCAACACCTGGCTATTGTAAATTGTGCTGCTATGAACATTGGGGTGCATAGGTTCTTTTGGACTGGTGTTTCAGGGTTTCTAGGATATAATCCTAGCAGTGGGATTGCTGGGTCAAAAGGTAGATCCATTCTTAGTTTTCTTAGAAAATTCCATACTGCTTTCCATAGTGGTTGTACCGGTCTGCAATCCCACCAACAGTGTACTAGGGTCCCCTTTTCTCCACAACCTCTCCAACACTTGTTGTTTGTTGCTTTGCTTATGATGGCCATTCTGACAGGTGTGAAGTGGTATCTCATTGTGGTTTTAATTTGCATCTCTCTGATAGCTAGCAATATTGAGCATCTTTTCATGTGTTTCTGGATCTTCTGTATGTCCTCCTTGAAGAAGTGTCTGTTCAAGTCCTTTGACCATTTTTTAATTGGGTTGCTTGTCTTCTTAGAGTGGAGTAGTGTAAGTTCTTTATATATTTTAGAGATTAAACCCTTGTCTGAGGTATCATTGCCAAATATGTTTTCCCATACAGTTGGTTCTCTTTTTATTTTAATACTGTTTTCTTTAGCCATGCAGAAGCTCTTTATTTTGATGAGATCCCATTTGTTTATTCTTTCCTTTATGTCCCTTGCTTTAGGGGACATATCAGTAAAAAATATTGCTGTGTGAAATGTCTGAAATTTTCCTGCCTATGTTCTCCTCTAAGACTTTAATGGTGTCACGGTTTATATTTAGATCTTTTATCCACCTTGAGTTTATTTTTGTGTATGGTGTAAGCTGGTGCTCGACTTTCATTTTTTTTGCATGTAGCTGTCCAGTTCTCCCAACACCGCTTGTTGAAGAGACTACTTTTACTCCATTTTATGTTGCTGCCTCCTTTGTCAAATATTAATTGACCGTAGAGAATTGGGTTTACTTCTGGGCTCTCTATTCTATTCCACTGGTCCATGTGTCTGTTTTTGTGCCAGTACCAGGCTGTTTTGATTACAGTGGCCTTGTAATACAGTTTGGTGTCAGGTATTGTTATCCCTCCTACTTGGCTCTTCTTTCTCAAAATTGCTGCAGCTATTCGAGGTCGTTTATGGCTCCAAATAAATTTTTGAAGTGTTTGTTCTATGTCTCTGAAATATGCCATTGGTAATTTAATAGGTATTGAATCTGTAAATTGCTTTGGGTAGTATGGACATTTTGATGACATTAATTCTTCCGATCCATGAACACAGTATATGTTTCCATTTGTGTCTTCCTTGATTTCTTTCTTCAGTGTTGTGTAGTTTTCTGCATACAGGTCTTTTACCTCTTTGGTTAGGTTTATTCCTAGGTATTTTATTTTTCTTTTTGCTATATTGCATGGGATTTTTTTCTTGATTTCTGCTTCTGCTGTTTCATTGTTGGTATACAGAAATGCCTTTGATTTTTGGATATTGACTTTGTATCCTGCTGTTTGGGCAAATTCATTTACTAGGTTGAGCAGCTTTTTGGCTGAGTCTATAGGATTTTCTATGTACACTATCATGTCATCTGCAAACAATGATAGATTTGTTTCCTCCTTTCCAATTTGGATGCCTTTTATTTCCTTTTCTTGTGTAATTGCTGTGGCTAAGACTTCTAATACTATATTGAATAGAAGTGGTGAAAGTGGACAACCTTGTCTTGTTCCTGATCTTAGTGGAAAAGATTTTAGTTTTTGCCTGTTGAGTATGATGTTGGCTGTAGGTCTCTCATATATGGCTTTTATTATGTTGAGGAATGCTCCCTCAATTCCCACTTTGCTGAGTGTTTTTATCATAAATGGGTGCTGTACCTTATCAAATGCTTTTTCCGCATCTATTGATACGATCATGTGATTTTTGTCTTTGCTTTTGTTTATGTGATGTATTACATTTACTGATTTGTGAATGTTGAAGCATACTTGCATCCCTGGGATGAATCCCGCTTGGTCATGGTGTATGATCTTTTTAATGTAGTGTTGGATGCAGTTTGCGAATATTTTGTTGAGGATTTTAGCGTCTATGTTCATCAGCGATATGGGCCTGAAGTTTTCTTTCCTTGTTATGTCTTTATCTGTTTTGGGGATTAGAATGCTGCTGGCTTCATACAAAGAGTTTGGTAGTCTTCCATCATTTTGGATTTTTTCAAAAAGTTTGTGAAGGATAGGGGTTTGCTCTTCCTTAAATGCTTTGTAAAATTCTGCTGTGAAACCATCTGGTCCTGGACTTTTGTCTGTCGGGAGTTTTTTTATTACTGCTTCTATTTTGTCTGCTGTTATCGGTCAGTTCAGGCTTTCTGCTTCTTCTTCATTGAGTTTTGGGAGATTATATTTTTCTAGAAACTTGTTCACTTCACCTAGGTTTTCAAATTTCCTGGCATACAGTTCTTCATAATAATTTCTTACAATCCTTTGTATTTCTGTGGTGTCAGTTGTAATCTCTCCTCTTTCATTTCTGATTGTGTTTATTTGGGTCCTCTCTCTTTTTTTCTTGATGAGCCTGCTTAAAGGCTTGTCAATTTTGTTTATCTTTTCAAAAAACCAGCTCCTGGATTCATTGATCCTTAGAATTGTGCTTTTAGTCTCTATGTCAT
>PVKU01017153.1:0-12306 GCA_004027475.1 Anoura caudifer | reverse complement strand
AACATCTAAATTCGGGGTTACTGTCTACTTGGGGTAGTCTATTATAATGGTGTCTCTGGAGAGAAAGGATTTTTGCTGTTGCCTTTCTAGTAACTGTAGTCTCTATCTGTTGGACTAAAGTCCGAAGCAGGCATGGACCAACTGTAATAGCTAGGAACAATAATAATAAAGGGCCTATTACTGGGGCTAAAACTGAATATATGATAGATTGCCACCAAGGGGTGGATGCCCAAGGTTGGTCCTGGTTCTTAATCTTGTTCTGGATATCCTGGAGTTTATGGATATTTTCTTCTACTAAAGCTGTGGGGGCCTGCACTCTGGTGAAACTGCATGGAATCTCCTCCCTCTGGCAAAGTTTATAATCATATAAAGGACAATGGACGAAGGTCTCATCTTCTTGTAACTATTTCCGGCTGAACATGGACGTCGTCTTACCTACCCTTGGGTCAGGGGTGCCCTGAAAGGGGGGTGCAGCACAGAGGGAGTCCTTCCTGTAAGGGGAAGGATTTTACAGAATCCTGGTCAGTTGGCAGTCACCAGGAAGTCACAGGCTTGGTGTCCAAAGGCTGGCATTACTGGACAGTTGGCAATCTGGTCAGGTCGTATTCTGGAGGAGACAGATTTCAGAAAACAGTTGGAAGCACAATTAAATTATAACCACCAAATGACCAAGGCAGGGTCTTAGGTAAAGAAATGGCTTATTTGGAGGAAGATATACAAGGCATGTTACACCTATCCAAAACTCTGGTGGCCCAGTATACTTCACTGGGGCTGAAGGGACTATATTGGGATTTCCCTCCTTTCAGATATCTGGGCCCTTTCTGTCTAAGCCATCAAGACAGAAAAGGGCAAATTAGTTCTAAAGTGAAGCTCACAGACTGCCCCAACCCTTTACCAACCCAACCACTTAGTTCAGCCAAACCGTTGAGCCTCATGGGGTGATGATGAAAATGGGCTTCTCAAGTGAGGCCTGTATTGCAACCAATTACCCAGGTAATGAGGTCATAGGCATACGCCCTACGAAAACAGAACACACAGGTTAATTCATATAACAATCCCCAAAACAGTCTCTGTGGCTGTGAGATGGTCCTTCCTGCCTGTAATTGTACATCCTTGGTGACATTACAGACCCAGTTTCAACTTTCAAATGAAAGCAAACTTCCAAGACAGTTAGCTGTGCCATTCTAATGTCTGATACTGAGCTTCGTGATTTTTCCTTAAATCATAATTTTCTCCTTAAAATCACCCTCATTGTTATTACAGGGACTACTTTGGGTCCTGCTTTTAATTTTGACTGTTCGTTTGCATAAACACACCAAGAGCAGCCTAGATCACCTATGATCTTTAAGTCTGCTTTGCTGGAACTCACACAGGGAACTCTTAGATTGACTTCTCAGTCCGCCCCTCGGGGCACAGAAGCAGAGCCACACATCTGCCATCTGGCTTCGCCTGTACCAGTCATTTCACTCAAATTCTTGAGCCTTCCATTGTGCCTACAGGTTCCTTTTTAGCCATATTTCAGGAAAGCAACCTTCGTTCCTTCCCTGGAAAGGCTGGCACAAACCGCACAACCAACCAAAGTACCAGGCTTTTTTCGTGGGCTTTCGCTAGCTACGCAAGTCAATCCCAGTTCCTCAGGGCTTACTGGTGACAACCAGAACCCATACATGCCTCCTTCAGGCGTTACATTCCAGTCAAAGTCTTGGTTAACAAAACCGCTATTAACGGCTAGTCTTATTTGGTTTTATGCAAAGAAACCTTATGTCATCAGTCACTCCATCAGAATGCCAAATTCTGGAGGGATCAGGTAGGGAGAAAAATACAAAGTGTGAAGGAAAATCCTTTTCCTTCTAATATTACCAAAATTGCATCCCTATGCCTTATACATTCCATTACTAACACCACATAATTCCTTCCCAAAACTTTCACTTTTCCATTTATCTTTACAGTTTCCCACAGACCTTCTGCAACATCCACAAACCTTCTGCAACATTCACTAACTTTCTAATCTTCCTTTTCCTTGTTCACTTTCCTACAGATTATGAAGTTTTAACCTTCCCTGGAATCCTCAATTTCCTTTTCAGAGCAGATACAGGGCAAAATCTGAAACAATACACAGGTAGAGGCATTCTCTTGCACCAATGCATCCATTGGTGCCTCGCAGAGACATGCTCTTTCAGGCCCAGTCTCTTGGCAGAGACATGCTCTTTCACCTCAGACTGAAACACATCAGCTCTAAATGACAAGGGCATTCTCCCCAACTGGTTACAGGCGACCTTAAATTAGGTCTTACAGATACAGGATTCTGCTCAGAAACAATTCCCTACTGAAACCACATTCCTATAATGCCAGAAAAAGTGCAGTTGAGGTTTCTTTTCTTCCACGTTTAAAACTTTCACATCTTTTATATATATTCTTATACATCTAGATTTTTAACTATTATTTACTTTTAATCCTAGTTTCTTTCCCACACTGGGAAGGAGTATGCTTAAACTTAGTATGCAGCAGCAAAAAATCCCTAGCACCACTGGTACCTTCTACTAAAAGTCCCTAAATTTGCAGGCACATCTTGCAGTTTTCCTAAAGCTTAGACCTTGCAAAACACCTTATCTCTGTTAAAGACCTTCAGAACCAGAGCCATCTGTGTCCTTGTCCAGCTAGGAGGCTGGTTACAGCATGTGAACAGTCTCCTGTCCGAAGGTGAGCTTATCTACCTCCTGTAGGAGGATTACTATGGCTACTATCGCCCTCAAGCAAGGGGGGCAATCCTGCCGCAACATTGTCTAGCTACTTGGACAGATAGGCTACAGGCTTGTGCCAAGGTCCAACCTCCTGAGTCAGGACCCCTAGGGCTACCTTATCTCTTTCATGGGCAAACAGTGAGAACGGCTTGTCAGGGCTGGGCAGGCCGAGGGCTGGAGCTCTGACCAGGAGTTCTTTTAGTCTTTCCAAAACTGCTGCTCTGGTCCCCAGTTGAATGGGGCAGTCTCGGCCCCCCTTAGGGCCTGGTACAGTGGTTCAGCTATTTCTGCATACCCTGGAATTCATATTCGGCTGAATCCAGCTGTCCCTAAAAATTCCCAAAGCTGTTTTTTTGCTGGTGGGTCTGTTTTCCTGATTGATTGCAGCCCTTCTTTCAATTCCTAATGTCCTCTGGCCCTGGCTTATTCAGAAACTGAGGAACCGAACCTCCTTTTGGTAAATCTGGGCCTTTGCTTTTATCAGGGGTGGTTAGGGCTGCAGCAAGCAGAGCCGCCTTTCTTCTTTGTTTTTCTAAAGCAGCTGTCTCGGCTGCCTCCTCCCGGTTGTTATATATATTATTTGCCACTTCTACAAGCTGGCTGATATTCATACCAGCAAACCTCTCTAATTTCTGCAGTTTCTTCCGGATGTCCGGGGCTGACTGGGTTACAAAGGCCATGTTAATCATTCTCTGGCTGTCGGGACTCTCCGGGTCAAAAGGGGTGTAGACCCTATAGGCCTCTGTCAGCCTTTCCAGAAAATCTCCGGGGCAGTCCTTGCACACTGCTGGAGCCACCCGGGCATATCCTGTGCTAGTTCCTGCCACCTATCTATGCAGATGTACTGATCTGGGTGTCCTGGCTTGCCTGTAACTATGAGGTGAACTGCTCTAATGATCCCCAAATTCAGAGTTCCCTCAGGGGGCCAGCCTACCCCGAAGGTGGGCCATTCGGAGGAACAGAAAACTTCTAACTGACCGGGGTCCATTGATGGGTCTTGACCCCGGAATTGGTCAAAATTTTGCAACATACAGTCCAAAACAGTTGACGCCCCCCCCTTCCCATTCTCTCCCTCCCTTCTGACGCAGACAAACAAAGGGTTTGGGGACTTCCGCTCGCCCACCTGGCCTGTCCTCTCGCAAGGATTTAGATCGATCTTAGCTCAAGGCTGCCCGTGTCGTGATTCGGGTTATCCACCCAGCCGTTATGCTATATGATCGATCCAGGAACCGCAGGTTGGGGCCCACTCATGCTCCGTAGGCTGACGCCTGTGGAGCCACAAACACATTCACTCTCTTTCACACACACAGTTTCGAAGAGTTTATTACTTTTCCCTCCCTGAGAAAGGGAAATCCGATCCGGATATCCGATGCCACTAGGGCCTGAGTTCCCTCCCGAGAGAGAGATATAGCTGATCCGGAAACCTGATGCCACTAGGGCCAAATGAGGGTGATCAGCCCTCCTCTGAGTCTCGGGTCCGTCCCCGGGGCACTTCCGATTGGCGCCTCCAATGGTTCGTGCTCTGTCGCTCCTACTTTGCCCGGGTCTTGGAGCAGGCAGGGATGCGGCACGGAAGCCTCCACCCCAGGAAGCCCAAAATGACCGGGGCACGTGCTCCTTCCAGGAAGTGGGGGCCTCCCTGCCGAGCCCCACCACCTTCACCGGAGGTAAGAACGCCTGCTTCGTGTGAGTGTCGTTTCCCGGTCAGGGAACCAAAATGTTACGGAAGGAAACGACTCGACACGCAGTTGGATGGCGGAGCACGACCCTTTATTAACGTGCACGGGCCCAGAGGAGTACAGACCCCAAATTCTGAGCCCCGAGCCTTGGCTGAGCAGGGCTTTTATTGCTTTCTGGACACCCCTCCCTACGTAGCAAAAGCAGGAGGTACAGAAGCTGATGCAAAAAAATAACTCTAGCCTTGAAGTGTCCTTATCTGAAGCTGGGTGTTCTGAAGCCAAAGTGGGAGTTAGCTGCTATGTGCAGACAGGAGTTAGCCTTGAAGAATCATAACCTGAAGCTGAGTTGTACAAAAGCCGAAACAGAAATTATGACTGCCTGGCTGAAATCCAACAGCTGGCTGGCATCTTCTAAGTAACCTAAACAAACTCTTTTCCTAGTTCCCAGTCCCTCCTCTGGGTCACCTTAACCTATCTTACTTTTCCTCTACATAACAAGTTTCCAAGTCTAGTTCTTATGTAACATGGTGAATGAATCAACAAACTCCTATCAATTTGGAACTTTTACACATAGAATTTATATACAATAAAAATAGATTTGTACCATCCTGGTAGCCTACCAATAATTGTAAAACAGAAATTAACTCGTTTAGAAATGTAACAACTTAAGAGAACAGATAAAAATATGAAACTTTCCAATGTTTTTCATTCACTGACTACTCTGCTGTACACAGTAAGGTAAATAAGTACAATTTCTGCCCTGAAGGAGATCACATTTTACCATGGGAGACAGACTTATCAACAGACAATTGTAATACCAGGTAGTTACAAGGGATCTGTGGGAGCTCAGAACAAGAGTACATAAACCACTCTTTTGCAGCAGAGGTTATTTATATTAATATGAAGTGGCTCCACTGCCCCAATTCTACAGATGAAGAAACTGAGACTTAGCAAGTGACAGAGCCAGTGTTGTAACCCAGATCATTTAACTCTGGGGCTTTTTCTGCCTCAACAAGTTGCCTCTTTTATATTGTAAATACATTAGGCCTAATCATAAAACAATGTTGTCTATCATCACAATCCTCTTCCAGAAATTTAGTGGGAGCTTCTCAGTGCTGTGTGAGTTATAAAGAGGAACATAATTTCCATTTCTGGAAATCATGCATACTAGGTACCTGAAAGCCCCCCTGCTACAAAATGCCTTAAAAGGCTGGATAAGTTTGAACAAATATCTCCTTTGATGCATATGATGAGTTTGTCATGGAAGGTAACTCTCAGGTGTCAAAAAACAAAGAGAAACTTAAACAGGGCAATGGGCATTTGAATTTACATTAGGCAGGTAGGACTTAATGACCACCAGGGAAAGGAGAAAAGCCTTGGCACCTGACAAAGGCCACAGTTGTTTAAAGGATACACTAAAAAAATCTGCCCATCACCATGGGGAGGTTAAAAGGGAGTTTGGTCTCTTCATGAGTTCTGGTGGAAGATAATAAAAGGCCCCCACTGATAATTTGTAATTCTAGGGCTATTCTCATGCAATTCAAGGGTTGAAATTAATACCTCTTGTTTATTCAAAGAAACCCCAAAGACAAAAATTAATGCAAAAAAAATACTATCCAAAGATACTCCAGGTCTCCTGGCAGAAGCAAACATACCTCTCTGGAGAGACACATCCTCAATTCAGACCTCACAGACATCCCACAGATGAAGCTCTGCTGAGAAAGCCCTAAAATCACAATCAAAATTGTAAAACACATAAGGAAAATACCTTCTGTGATTGTCAGCAATCGTGAGCATGATTAGACCACCAAGAACTTCAGATAATAGAACTAACAGAGAGTATAAAATAAGTTTGTTTAAGATACTTAGAAAAAAATAAGAAAAGAACAAGATTCTGTGGAAAAAAGAAAAGACTCAATGGAATACTACTCAGCTATAAGGAAGGAAAAATTACCCTTTTCAGCAACATAAATGGACATGGAGAACATTATGCTAAGAGAAGTAAGCCAGTCAGAGAAACACAAATACCATATGATTTTACTTGTATGTGGAATCTAGTGAACAAAATGAACTAACAAGGAAAATAGAGACAGAATCATAGATAGAGAGCAGGGTGATGGTTCTTGGGGGTAGGTAGGGGATGGGGGATAAAGCAAAAAGGAAAAAAGACTCATAGACATGGACAACAGTGTGGTGGTTGCAGGGGGAGAAGGGTGAGTGGAGGTGGAAGAGTGTATAAGGAGGATAAAGGGTAATGGGAAAAATACAATAAAAATAAAATATGTTTATAAAAGAAAAGAAAAATTATGAGGCTAGGGTTTTTTTTTTTTCTTAAAAGAACCAAATGGAGCTACTAGAAATTCAAAACAACCTATCCAGTAACATCAAAAGCTCAGGAAAGGGGTTTAAAAGCAGATTTATCTGCTTTGGTGAACTGAAAGATAGAACTAAGGAAATTATTCAGGGCTCAACTAGGAGAGATAGCAAATGTATAAAAGATTAAGTAATATGCTGGGGGGTGCAAAGGTCCAAAGATAGCTAACTGGAATGACAAATAGGAAAATAGGGAGAAGGTATAAACCAATATTCAGAGGGATACTGGCTGGAAATTTTCCAAATATGATAAAAGACACGATTCCTCATGTTTTGAAAGCACAAGCCACACAAAGAAACAATAAAAGAAATCATAGGGAAAACTACAGGCAAGCAAAGAAAAGGGGAAAGATCTTAAAAGCAAACTTGAAAGAAAAGAACCTTTTTCTTAAATTATTATTTAATTGATAATAAATTGGCAAAAGTTTTCTCACCAGCCATAATAAAATGAAATTCATATTACTAAAGCAGCTAGGAGAAAAAATAGCAAGGAATGTCAAACGTAACTAAACTACCAATCAAAGATGAGGGTCAAGTGAATATATTCTTTCAAACAATGATTGAGAAGGTTGACTACCCACAAACCCTCACTAAAAGAACACCTTTAAAGATGTCCTTCCATTATAGGCAAATTGAACACAGATGAAAGAAGTAAGATGTAACAAAGGAATGGTGAACAAAGAAATTAGTGGCCATGGCTATGAGTCTAAAAAGAATAAACTGTTTAAAACAGTATAACTGACAAAATTATAACTAAATGTTGGACAGCATTGACTTTTAGCATAGTCTTTGTAGTATTTGGGATGAAACTGGAGATGATGGTTAACTTTAGACTTGATGAAATGATAAAAATGTTAAGGACCCTGATAATCTCTGATCCATTGGTGTCCCACATATGAAAGACTAGAAATCTAAAATTTGCCTAAAACTAATTAACTACAAGTAAACCAGGATGTATCCCAATACAAAATAACTATTCAAAACCAAAAGAGATTTTTTTGTAAAAACATGTTGTAATGAAGAAAGAGCAAAGAATCCCCCTTCCCCCAATATACTTAACAGATGAATAAGAAATGGTAAAGTCAGCAGGAAAAGGAAAGGAAAGGGAAGAGGGAGCGATGGAGGAAGGAAAGGAGGGAGGAAAAAAGGAAAGTGACTTCAAAGGAATTTTTTTTAAAAGATTCCTGTAAGGGAATTATTTGTTTACCATACTTTGTTTTCTGACCCCATACCCCAGAAGCAATCCTGAGGGTGGAAAATAAGAATAAGTTAAATTTTGTGAATGAGATTTAATATTCTCTAACTTGAAAAAAATGGACTAATGGAATATGTAGAAAAAAATCAAATAAATACCTTTGTGAACAAAAAACCCAAATTGCAACAGTCAGATTTCACCAGCAGCAGGAAGGCTTCCAATCCTTTATATTTCGCAGTGTATTGTGCTAACTTGGGGAAATAAGCCAAAAGCCTATGTGTAGGCTGAGAGTTTGATAGTTACTCAAGAAGTTTAACATAATCATTTCTTTTTTTTTATTTTAATCGTTGCTCAAGTACAGTATTCTGTCTTTTACTCCCATCCCAGTTCACCCACCCCAGTCCTCCCCACCTCCAGCTCATTTCCACCACCTCTAGTTTTTGTCCATGTGTCCTTTATACTTGTTCCTGTAAACCTTTCCCCTTTTCCCCTGAAATTCCCTCCCCTTGCCCCTCTGGTCACTGTCAGCCTGTTCTCTATGTCAGTGTCTTTGGTTATATTTTGCTTGTTTGTTTGTTTTGTTGTTTAGGTTCCTGTTAAAGGTGAGATCATATGGTATTTGTCTTTCACTGCCTGGCTTATCTAGCTTAGCACAACACTTTCCAGTTCCATCCATACGGTACCAAAGGGTAGGAGCTCCTTCCTTCTCTCTGCTGCATAGAATTCCATTGTGTAGATGTACCACAGTTTCTTTATCCATTCATTTACTAATGGGACCCTAGGTTGCTTCCAGCACTTGGCTATTGTAAATTGTGCTGCTATGAACATTGGGGTGCATAGGTTCCTTTGGATTGGAGTTTCGGGGTTCTGAGGATATAATCCTAGCAGTGGAAATGCTGGATCAAAAGGCAGATCCATTTTTAGTTTTCTTAGCAAATTCCATATTGTTTTCCACAGTGGCTGCACCAGTCTGCATTCCTGCCAACAGTGTACTATGGTTCCCTTTTCTTCACAGCCTAACACTTGTTGTTTGTTGATTTGTTTTTGATGGCCATCCTGACTGGTACATTGTGTAATTCTCAATCCCTTCCACCTTTTTCATCACATGTGCCACCTCCTCACATTTGGCAGCCATCAGTATGTTCTCTGTATATGTGGATGTATTTGTTTTGTTTGCTTATACTATTTTTTAGAATCCACCTATATGTGAAACATATGGTATTTGTCTTTCTCTGACTGACTTATTTTTCTCAGCATGATACCCTCTAAGTCCATGCATGCTTCTGCAAATGGTAAGATTTTGTTCTTTTTTATGGCTGAGTAATATTCCATTGCATACCTGTACCACAGGTTTTTATCCACTCACGTATTGATAGGAACATGGAGTTATTCCATAGCTTGGCTACTATACATAATGCTGCAATGAACATAAGGGTGTATATATTTTTTCAAATTAATATGTTGGGCTTCTTTGAATATATACTCAGATGTAGAATTGCTGAGTCATAAGCAGTTTCATTTTTAATTTTTTGAGAAACCTCCATACTTTTTTCCATAGCACCTGCACCAATCTGCATTCTCACCAACAGTGCATGAGGGTGCCCCTTTATCTACATCTCGCCAGCACTGGTTGTTTGTTATTTTATTGATGATAGCCATTCAGACACATGTGGGGCAATATCTCATTGTGGTTTTAATTTTCATTTCTCTGATGATTAGTGATGTAGAGCATCTTTTCATATGTGTATTGCCCATCCGTATGTTCTCTCTGCAGAAGTGTCTATTCAGGTCCTTTGCCCATATTTTAATCGGATTGTTTGGGGTCTGTGGAGATTTTTCTTTTTGCTGTTGAGTCATATGAGTTCTTTATAAATTTGAGATATAAACACATTATCAGATGTATCATTAGCAAATATGTTCTCCCATTCTGTTGTCTTTTATCTTGTTGTTGGTTTCTTTTTAGTTAAATGTAGTCCAATTTGTCTTTTGTTTCCCTTGCCTGATGAGATATATCAGAAAAAATATTACTAAGAGAAATGTCTAAGATTTTGCTGCCTGTGCTTTCTTGTAGGAAATTTATTATTTTGAGTCTTAAGTTTAAGTCTTCAATCGATTTTGAGTTTATACTTTTATGTGCTGTAAAAAGCTAGTGTAGTTTCATTTTGTGCATGTATCTGTGCAATTTTCCCATTACCATTGAATGGACTGTCTTTACCCCATTGTATGTTCTTGCTTCCTTTGTCAAATATTAATTGACCATATAGGCATGGGTTTATTTCTGGGCTTTCTATTTTGTTCAGTGTATCCATATATCTGTATTTATGCCAATACCATACTGATTTGATTACTATGGCCTTATAGTATAGTTTGATATTACATAACATGATTCCTCCAACTTTGTTCTTCTTTCTCAGGATTTCTGAGGCTATTCAGGGTCTTTTGTGGTTCCATATAAATCTTGGCTTGTTTGTTCTACTTCCGTGAAATACATTATTGCTATTTTGATAGGAACTGCATTGAATTTATAGATTGCTTTGGGTAGCATGGACAGTTTAATGCTAATTCTTTCTATCCATGAATGCAGCATGTGTTTCCACTTGTATCTTCTTTAATTTCTTTCTTCAGTGCCTTATAATGTTCTGAATACAGGTATTTTACTTCCTTGGTTAAATTTATTCGTAGGTATTTTTTTTATCCAATTATAAATGGTATTGTTTTCTTAGTTTCCCTTTCTGATAGTTAATTTTTAGTGTATTAAATGCAACCAATTTCTGGATATTTATTTTATATCCTGCTACTTTATTAAATTTATTTATCAGTCCTAGTAATTTTTTGGTGCACTCTTTAGGATTCTTTATATACAGTATCATGTTATCTGCAAATAATGACAGTTTTACTACTTTTCTTTCCAGTTTGGATGCCTTTTATTTTTTTCTTCTTGTCTGATTGCTGTAGCTAGGACTTTCAGTACTATGCCAAATAAGGGTGTTGAAAGTGGACATCCCTGTCTTGTTCTTGATCTGCAGGGGAATGCTTTTAGTTTTTTGCCATTGGATATGATATTAGCTGTGGATTTGTCATTATGTTCAGATGTATTCCAACTATTCCCACCTTGACAAGACTTTCTCAGATTATAAATGGGTGCTGCATTTTGTCAAAAGCTTTTTCTGCATATATTGATATAATCATGATTTTATCATTTGTTTATATGATGTATCACATTTATTGATTTGCACATATTGTGCCAGCCTTGAATCCCAGGAATAAAACCCAGTAGATCATGATGTATGAGCCTTTTTTTGGTTATTTTTTATTTATTTTTCCATTGCCATTTAGTCCCCTTTTACCTCCTTCCCTGCAATAACCACACGTTTGTCCATGTCCATGAGTCCTTCCTGTGTATCACAGAACTAGAACACATATTTTTAAAATGCATATGGAACCACAGAAGGCCCTGCATAGCAACAGCAATCCCGAGAAAAAAAGAACAAAGTTGGAGGAATCACGCTACCTAATATCAAACTATACTATAAGGACATGGTAGTCAAAACTGCCTGGAATGGGCATAAAATCAGACACATAGATCAATGGAACAGAACAGAGAGCCCAGAAATAAACCCACATTTTTGCAGTCAATTAATATTCAACAGAGGAAGCAAGCACATACAAAGATAGTTTATTCAATTAATGGTGTTGGGGAAATTGGACAGATATGTGCAGAAAAAGGAAACTAGACCATTTTCTTACACCACACAGAAGAATAAATTCAAAATGGATTAAAGACTTAAATGTTAGACCTGAAACCATAAGAATCCTAGAAGAAAAAACAGGCAGTAAAATCCTGGACATTGCTTGTATAGCAGTATATACTTACTGATGCATCTCCTAAGGCAAGGAAAACAACAACAACAAAAATGGGACTACTTCAAGATAAAAAGATTTTGACAACAAAGGAAACCATCAAAAAAATAAAAAGACAACCCACAGAATGAGAGAACATTTTAGTGATACATCTGATAAGGGGTTAATATCCAAAATTTGTAAAGAACTTACAAAAGTCAACACCAAAAAAACCCAAACAAACAAAAACCCAAACAATCCGATTTTAAAAATGGATAAGGACCTGAATACACACTTCTCCAAAGAGGACATACAAATGGCCAATGGACATATGAAAAGATGTTCAATGTCACCACTCATCAGAGACATGCAAATTAAAACCACAATAATGTATCACCTCACACCTGTCAGAATGGGTATCATCAATAAATCAATAAACAACAAGTGCTGGTGAGGATGTGGAGAAAGTGGGACCTTC
>PVKU01017152.1:0-12308 GCA_004027475.1 Anoura caudifer | reverse complement strand
CAGCAAACTCACAGGTATTAACAACCAGACCTAAAACAAAAGCCAACTAAGCAAACCACTACAACAGGAGCAGAAACACAGAAATGGAGATCACATGGAGGGTTAGCAATAGGGGAGTGGGAAGAGGAGAGAGGGGGACAAGGTACATAGAACAAGTAGCATAGATGGTAAGTAGAAAATAGACAGGGGGAGGGCAAGAGTAGTGTGGGAAATGTAGAAGCTAAAGAACTTATGACACATGGGCATGAACTAAAGGGGGGAATGTGGGTGGGAGGGGTGTGCAGGGTGGAGGGTAATGAAGGGGGGAAAATGGGACAACTGTAATAGCATAATCAATAAAATATAATTAAAAAAAAAATCAATGGAGTGGACCAGAAGGAAGAAACAAACATTCAATTAGAAAAGAATGAAGAAACAAGATTCAAAAAAATGAGGAAAGGCTTAGGAACCTCCAGGACAATGTTAGACTTTTCAATATCCGAATCATAGGGGTGCCAGAAAGAGAAGAGGAAGAGCAAGAAATTGGAAACTTATTGGAACAAATAATGAAGGAGAACTTCCCCAATCTGGCAAAGGAAATAGACTTCCAGGAAGTCCAGGAAGCTCAGAGAGTCCAAAGAAGTTGGACCCAAAGAGGAACACACCAAGGCACATCATAATTACATTACCCAAGATTAAAGAGAAGGAGAGAATCTTAAAAGCAGCGAGAGAAAAGGAGACAGTTACCTACAAAGGAGTACCACCCTTTAGACTGTCAGCTGATTTCTCAAAAGAAACCTTGCAGGCAAGAAGGGGCTGGAAAGAAGTATTCCAAGTCATGAAAGGCAAGGACCTACGTCCAAGATTACTCTATCCAGCAAATCTATCATTTATAATAGAAGGAGAGATAAAGTGCTTCCCAGATAAGGTCAAGTTAAAGGAATTCATCGTCATCCAGCCCTTATTATATGAAATGTTAAAGGGACTTATCTAAGAAAAAGATCAAGAACATGAACAGTAAAATGACAACAAACTCACAGCTATTAACAACTGAACCTAAAAAAAAAAAAACAAACTAAGCAAACAACTAGGGGAGGAACAGAATCACAGAAATGAAGATCACATATAGGGTTATCAGCGGGGGAGTGGGAGGGGGAGAAGGGGGAAAAGGTACAAGAGAATAAGTAGCATAAATGGTAGGTACAAAATAGACAGGGGGAGGTTAAGAATAGTATAGGAAATGTAGAAGCCAAAGAACTTATATGTACGACCTATGGACATGAACTAGGTGGGTAATGCAGGTGGGAGGGGGGATGCAGAGTGGAGGGGAATAAAGGGGAGAAAAAAATGGGACAACTGTAATATCATAATCAATAAAATACACTTAAAAAAATCAGTTGGCCATAGATGTGTGAGTTAATTTCTGGACTCTCAGTTCTGTTCCGTTGTTCTTACCTATTCTTAAGCCAGTGCCACACCCATTTGACTGCTGTGGTTTATATTAGCTTTGAAATTGGGAAATATGAGTCTCTGATTTGTTCTTTGTTCAAGATTGTTTTGGCTTCTCAGAGCCTCCCACGGGTTCAGGCCATGCTGCTCCTGGTGCCCTCACGTTCTCCTCACAGGTCACTCTGAGTGACTTGCATCTTGCCCGTCGCTCCCAGCCTGTGTGTGTGACCCCAGGCTCCCAGAGCTAGGCAGGCAGGCCCCAGAGGTGCTCTTGGGCAACCGCCCACTCAGTGCTGGGATTTCCATGGCTCCTCTGACAGGGTTCCCCTGCCTCTGTTTAAATACTTCAGACAGAATCCTTCACAGCAGCAAGTTTCCTGTTGGAATAGGATTTGCTTCCCATTCTGGGAAGTGAGGATTATGTACCCAGAGATGAGACTGGACCCTTAGCCCTGGCAGTTAACAGTTAACAAATACAGTTGGAGGACCTCAGGCCCTCCCACCCCACCCTGGCCCCTCATTCCTGTGGGTCGTCCCTGACCACACTGTGGCCGAGCCCACAGCCCCCTGGTCATTTTATCACTGATGTGTCCTGGTGTGGAAGAGCGAGCAGGCTGGGCATGGCCCCCAGTCCTCTCAGGAGGAGCAGTGGCTGGCAGGGGAGTGATCCTGCCGGCCGGTGTTGGGAGCACTACTTGGCGGCCTGCTAGGGCGGCACGGAGCTCCCCCAGGCTCGCCAGCTGCTGCTGCAGCCGTTCGTGCCGCTGCGGGCTGTCCTCTGCAAATGTGACCCACTTTCAGGCCGTCCACAGCCCTGGCAGTTCTCTGCCCCACTGGCTGCTCCCCTCTGGCCGCCCACCCCTCCCCACTCCCTGATACCACTGGGGCAGTTTCCCTGGTTGAGAAAGCAGCTGTTCTCTGCAGGTGGCACTGCGGGGTTGGCCAGCATGGCTGCCCCTGTGAGGAGAAGAGCCTAGGGAACCATGGAAGCAATGGGGTGGGTGGTGGGGGCAGCAGGGTGGGAAGGCAGCTATCCTCTGGGCACCCCCAATATGGATACTCGTCTGATTTTCTCAGAATCTTGCTTCCTTATATTCCTCTTCAAAGTGGAATAGATTTGGTCTCTCCATGAACCTCTCTGTACCCTATCATTGTGGAAAAGGGGCTTCCTCTACCCTCCACCTATGAGGCATCCCTCCATTTTGGCTGAACCTTCAGGACAGCCCCTTCCGCTCTGGTCGTGCCTTTCTCAGTTCTCCTTCCCACACCCTCACAGACTCCATGACCCCATGCCCATTGTAGGCAGGAGAAATGGCTGAACAGCAGCCCGTGAGAAAAGGCTGGGTGAGGGCAAGGTGAGGGGCCAGAGGGGGCTGGGGCCAGGCGCTGGGTTGTTGACTGTAAGTTCAATATGAAGCAGCAACATGATGTGACTGATGTTCAAAACGGTGAGTCAGGTAAGCTTCCCAGGGAAGGGTAGAGCCAGGGCCAGGGTCACCCTGTACTCGGCGCTGGGGATTGTGGTCTGCTCGGGGCACCATACATTATAAATGCTTTTTCTCATTAGCAAAAGCAATTTATGTTCTTTGCAGGAACTTTAGAAAATATAAATAAGTACAAGGAAAAGAATACAAATTATCAATAATTTCACTCCCATTTTTGTTCTGTTATTATAACCTGTTTTTCCACTTACTAATTTTTCATATTACTAAAATATATATTATTTCATCATTTTAATAACTATATAACATTTCATTGCTCATGATAGTAGTAATTGAAGATTTCTTTCTTTGCATTTAACATATGTGTCAGTCACATTCATTGATTTTTTTGTAAAGTGAGATTGATACTCTTCTTCTTATTATCCCAATTATACAGATAAGGAGAGTGAGGCACAGAGAGGCTGAGTAACTTGCACAAGGTAACACAGCAATAAATGGCAGAGTCAAATTTTGAACACAGTTCATCTGGCTCTAGGACCCTTATTTCCACACTCTTTTGCCTGTCAAACCACAGACATACCATAGTTTATTTATAGTGATAGCTGTTTAGGTTGTTTCTGATTTTTTACCATTATAAACAATATTCTGACGAACATTTGTGTGACTTCAATATTCTAATTATCATCAATTATTTCCTTAACATCTACTCCCAGAAATGGAATTTATGGAACAAACGGTGTGAACATTTTTCAGGCTTTTCAGTGTATTTCCAGCTTCCTTTCAGAAGGATGTTTATCAAAGCACACTCTCACCAGCTGGGCCTGGTACTTTCAGGGGAAGCCTGACCACCAAAGTCTGACCAGTCTGACCATCGTAGGGAAGACAAGACGGTGCAGTGGACGGAAGTAGTTTCCTAAGGTGCAGCTAAAGGGACTGGAGTTATTTATCCTGGAGGAGACTTGGAGTGTTGGAGGGGGTTGAGGGCCACACTTGTGGCTGTAACCGAACACGTGAAGGCCGTGGAGTAGAAGAGTGCCGAGGCCCAAGAGCAGAGGTGGACCAGTGGGCTGCATTTGAAGTGGTGGAGAGCCGTTGTCCTGTTCGGGGCCAGCACACGGCCATGGACGGCCGGGGAGGGGGGGTGTTGTAAATGTTGCACATCCTGCTCCCATCCCTGGCTTGGGCTTGTGCAGGGCGTGCACGTGGGGGAGGGCTGGTACC
Organism: Anoura caudifer; assembly: GCA_004027475.1. Classification (NCBI taxonomy): domain Eukaryota; kingdom Metazoa; phylum Chordata; class Mammalia; order Chiroptera; family Phyllostomidae; genus Anoura; species Anoura caudifer. The sequence continues at coordinate 8,217 of PVKU01017152.1, read as the reverse complement.
ACCCATGCCACACTGCTCCCCCACAAAGCATTACGTCTCTGAATCTTAGCTGAGGAATCTGCTTCCCTTTCTACCCGCACCTCGGGGAGCCTGGCCCGGCCTGGTACCTCTGTCTGTCTGTCCCCTTGGAGCCTGAGTAGCACAGCCTGGCTTGTGTCATAGGCCATTCAACTCCTCCATTATGCATGAGGGGGACCCAGCGGTGAGCGAGTGAGCAAGCCGGAGTGGTGGTGGGGTGAGCGGTTATTAATAAACAAGTGTATTGTGTGGAGTTCCATTCACTCTCAGAGGACGTGGTGGGCTTGAGATAATAAAGCCCTGTTTATGCTGCAGAGGGCTGGGGAGGTGGCAGGTGGGCGTGGCAAGGCGCTGGGGAGCCAGGGGCTATTTTGATTCCACTTCTGGCAGAGCTGCTGTGTTTGCTTTGAGACTAGCATCCAGGGGAAGGTCTAGCGGAGTTTGATTCAGGGGTGCACCTGCCTGCTGGATAGCCCCGGGGTCTAGGAAATGCCTAGCTTTCTGTCCACACTCGTCCCCTTGGAGGGAGACTGAGAAGACGCTGGATGAACTGCACCGGGACTCCGTCAGGAGGGAGGTAGGATGGTCAGCTCTATCCTATTTCTTGGCCTTCTGTCCCCACCCGTTCCCCCTTCTGGGTGAGTCCTTCCGGTTTGGCTTTCAAAGGCTGCTAAGTGTCATGTATTAAATTGTGCATAATTTCCTGATGATGCTGGAACTGTGTGTGTATACAAGGTCTGCAAGAAGCTTCCTAGCCAATAAATGGACCAGTTTGGTGTTAGGATCTGGAATGTAAAACAAGCAGGCTAGAAGGCAGAGAAGCAATTATAGTGAATCAGCTGAAATTTAAGAAAAGAGAAGCAAGGGACAAGGCTCCCAAGCCTGGGTGTGGGTGGGCAGAAGAGCTTTGGTCTGAGGAGTGAAGGTGTCTGGGAAAGGGAGGTGCTGAAGAGCATTTGAGCAGAGACAAAATCCAGGGCTGCATGTCTAGTTCCAAAGGCCGAGTTAACTCTGACTTGTCCATGTGGACACTGAACCCTTCCCTTTCTCTCCTTCAGCCCTCGCCTGTGGTCTCCAGCATCCCAAACCAGCCCTCTCTCTCCAGCCAACCCAACCCTATCAGTCCATCTATCTCTGGATCTGAGGCTAGGAATGTTGAGCTACTGGTTGGGAGGAAATAAGAATAGGTCATTTTGCTCTCAGCTGGTTCCTAGGGGTGCAGAGCAGGTGCTGGTTCAGGGGAGTCTTGGTTCTCTGTCACTTAGTGCTGAACCAAAACAAGGAGAAAGGCAGGGCCCTGGTAGGCCTGGGTCACCTGGCTCCACCAGGAGCTGATGCTGCTCCCTTTGACCTTTGCAAGTGGCTATGGCCAGAGCTCCCCTGAGGTAGGAAACCCTTTCATCTTGAGACAGCTCTGCTGAGAGGTGTGCTGATTTGGCTGTGACTTGCGAAGGGAAAGGAGGCCAGTGGTTGGGACAGTCTGTCCTGCCCTCCTTATGTGTAGGGCTCCTGTGGCAGGGGTTTGGACCTGATGGCTTTAAATTTTTGTTTGGATTGAAGGTTCAGTTACCTTGCTTAACCCAGAAGGGCTTGAGGCTGCATTAGAGCCAGAATGGGCTGGTTCTAGGTTATTGGAGGAACACTGCATTCCTGGCTCACACCAGAAGAGGACAGGCCAGAACACCCCCCACCCCAAGGACAGAGTGTCAGGGACTCCGGGCTCTGCAGGCTGCTCCCGCCCCCCTGTGACCCGAGCAAACAGTGCAGCTTCCTTGGGCACAAGCACACTGGCATCGGCCGCCCTGGCCTGGCCTCAGCCGTGGGGTGAGGAGGAAGCATTGCAGATTGTGTAGCTCCTGCTGGGGCCCTCCACTGCTGCAGATGCTGTGGACACTCGCTTCCCTTCCCCCTCCTGCAGTCTGAAGAAGCAGTGACTATTCTTAGAAGCATCTGCATGCTCCTGAGAGCACTGTGTCTTCAATGTATGCGCCAGGCTGGATGCCCTTCTACTTAGAGAGGGTAAGCAAGCTGGTGAAACCGCTGGAGGTGGGAGTGGGGGTGTATGTGGTCAGCCCACCTGTCTCAGCCCAGCAGAGCTGGCCTGGAGGAACGGCCCAGCCTCCTGCACCAAGCTTTTCGGGGATCCTGCTGGCTGTGGTTGTCAGTTGCTGTGGGAAGTCCCTGCAAGGTTCAGGAACAGCGACAGGGGCCTTCCCCACAGGGGCAGGCAGGCTGAGTCACACTGTGGGTACCGCCCTCTCTGAGACTGTCCGCTCATGGTGTACCAGGAGGAGGTGGCCTTCCCCAGTGATAGGAACACCATCAGCGACGGTCACGGTGGCGACTGTTCATGCAGAGCTTACTCGGGGGTAGGCACTGTTCCCAGCACTCCATGCCGGTCCTCTCGGGTAAACCTCCCAGCGACCTATGCTGTCCTTCTTTTAGAATCCATAAAACTGAGACCCAGAGAAGTCACACAGCACACTGTCAGTGGCTGTTGCCTCCCCGTAGAAGGCAACAACACGTATTGTTCTAGTGACACAAGGAGTGAGGTCAGATGCAAGGAGAGACGTCCCGGGAGTGAGAAGGTCTGTCTTCCACAGGGATCCCCAAGAGGCGTCTAGCTCTTCCTGCAGGCTGCACTCTGTGTGGATGATGACTTAAGGGATTTTGTCTCAGTGGCCAGTCCTTGGGAGAGTAACCTAGGGGGTCACCACCAGCAGCTTCTGGGTACACCAAGGGACCAGATTTTGGATGTGGGAAAAGGCCAGGGAGGCCAGCGAATCGCCCAGGATGAGAGAGAGAGGAAGCCGAGAGAGAAACCACCCGGGAGCTCTGGAGCAGCCTGTGGATTAATGAAGTTTTCTTTCCTCCCTCCTGTCGGACATGTCTCCTTCACCAAGAAAAAGTCTTCAGTCTCGGGACAGTGTGTGCGTGCGTGCATGTGGGGGCTTATGCTCGAGCAGTCTCTTCTCCCTGGACTTGCTGCAGCGACGAGTGGGTGCAGCCAGCACCTGGAGGCAGTGGTGGAGTGTCAGACGCGTGGGCGTGGGACCAGGTTGCCTGGGCTCCAGCGCCAGTTCCACCCCTAGCTGGGTGACTCCTGGTTTCCTTGTCTGTCGAATGCGATATTAATAGCACCTGCCTCTTAGACTTTGTGAAGGTAAATAAACCTGTCCATGGGATCATGTAGCACAGGAGGAAGAGAGGAGGGTCTTCTGTCCAAGGCCGTGTGGTCATTTCGGTCCCTCCTGCTGCCCCCCCCCCCCAATTAGCCAATGGGAAGGAGGTGCTCCAGGTCCAGGCCTTTGCTCCGTGGCTGCCTTCAGCCCACTTATTTCTGGTCCCTGGAGGTGAGATTCCTCATTTCTGATTTCACAGGTCTTCCTCACAGCTCAGCTGGTGTCCAGCCATTTGGGGCCTGAGGATCGAATCATGGCTTATTCCACCTCCTGCCTGGCCTGTGACAGGCTCCCACCATCCTGTGTCCACCTCTCTGTCCCTGCCTTTGGCTCTCGTCATGGTTGCATCTGCCCCAGAGCCTTCCCTTTCTCTGCCAGCACCCTGCTCCCCTTCCCACCCAGGCCTTGTCCCTGGTCCGTGCCCCATTCAGTTCACGCATCTCAGGAATGCCGGGACACTTTGCATGCCTAAAGCAAACATCTGTTGACATTTAGAAATGCTTAAAGGCTCACATTTTCATTTCTGTGCGAGCACAGCATATTCTCCTTCCGGTGCTGGAAACTTAAGAGGACGGCCCGGCGATGAGGTCAGCTCACACGTGTGCTTACTTTTGAAAAGTTGAGGTAACTTCCCACTTTGCTCTAGAGTGAGCAGGGTCAGAGTGAGAGGGTTGGGTGGAGGGTGGCGTATGCTTTCTAGCTGTCCCTAGTCACCCCATTCACTGCCCTGTGCCTTGGATATGTGCCTTCATTCAGTCCTCTCTATGGTAAGGCAGATACCACAATCCCCAGTCTGTCATAGAAGTCGAAATGGTGAAGGTAAGTGACCTCCCTGAGGTCACACCGTGATTAAGTGGGAAAGCCAGAATTCGAGTGTGGGTCTTCGTTTCCCCTGGAATCACACGGCCTCCAGAAGAAGGTGGTTGGAGAGGGTGTTAATGCAGACACACCTGAGCGCTGATTACCCTACAGCTAGGTTTCTGACTCTCAGCAAATCCACGCGTCCCGCCATCGTCCCTTATCCCTAAGTGTCCATCCCTCGGCTTCAAACCTCTCTGCAGGGAAGAGGGGGACCCCGCCTTCACCGCTCCCCATAGCCCCCAGGGTAGACCAGGAGCGTGCCTCCCTGCCGAAGCCGCCAGCTTCCCAGAAGTCCACATGCCTGAGAGTAGATTATATTTTGCTGGAAGAAGGGGAAAGAAAAACAGAATAAGGAATCTGGGGGTGCCAGAATAGTACAGGATTATAAAGTCAGAGTACGTCCCTTCCCTAAAAACAAGCTGTGAGGAACTATTCTGCAAAACTTTTGTAGCTCGTGTGGGAGACCCAAGGGCTGAAACCTGCACAGGCCAACTGCTTCAGTCCCCAGGCCTGGGCCCTTCTCAGAGCTTCCCCCTCCCCAAGGCCCTCAGGTAATGGGCCTAAGCACACACCAAGAGCCAGTGGTAGGTACCTGCCACTCTGGTGCTCCCTCCACAGATCCCCAACTAAGGGGGGATGTTATTAACTAGTTCTCAAGGAGCATTCAGAGCTCTAACCTCCATCAGCCTGAGTAGAGGTCTGATGGGGTCTTTGTTTGCCTGACTCGGAAATTCTGGGCTTGGTGGGAGAGGTGGAGGCAGGAGGAGCCTGCGGGCCTCTTGGATGCAGCACAGAATCATGGGCTAAATAAACACAGTCATTTGGGATGTGTCATCCTTCCTGAGCCCGTAAGGTCTGCCTTCTAAATCACTACTAAAGCATGTGACTCTCTTACCAGGGCTCTTGGGGTTTTTGTTCTTTAATTTCAAAATCCACTGTATTGGTGTACAGTTTATGTTCAATAAAATACTCATTTTAAGGGTATAGTCAGCTGAGTTTTGACAAACGTATACATCCCTGTAACTCCCCCCGCCCCCTGCCACTCTGATCAAGATGTAGAATGTTTCATCACCCTTAAAAATCCCCACATCTCATTTGCAGTCCCTGGCCCCAGCTGCCACGGAGGTCGGTATTGCCTGTTCCAGATACCTGGGTGTGCAGTTTGGTCTCCTGGAGCCTCTTCCAGTGCTTGACCAGCCTCGGGGGAGAGTAGGAGTTACTTGAGACTCACACCTCTGGTCTCTGCACTCTCTTCACCCTGCGCTGAGCCCCCAGCCTTCTCTCTCCCTGGTTTGTGGGCACGGTATACCAGGCTCTGCGACAGGAAAATGTCCCTTTCCCTGCGCCAGCACTCAGTCCAGGGAAGTAGCAGAGAGGGGAGACTTGTGTGAGTTTTGGCCTATAGCTGAGGAGCTGAGGATGCAGGGGGTGACTCTCAACCAGGAAATGGACGTAGAAGGGAATGTGGAATGGATGGTTCTGGAAGGGAAGCCTGGGTAAGGGGGGGGGGCAGCTGGGATGTCCTTTCCTGCCACAGGCTTTGCCCCCAGTGTCCACTGTCACTGCCATTCTTTGCATCCAGGTGGGTGTGAAGGCTGCTTCCCTGGGGACTGTTTACCTTGGAGCTCCTGGTCCTTCCGAGGGAATGGAGGGGCAGGGAGGTGACAACAGACTTCAGAGGGCAGCTCCAGCTGGGTGCCAGAGAGAGGGTTTGGCGGAGAGGCATGTGTCCCCCCTAGCAGGGAGGTGCTGGAGGACAAGGAGCAGGGCCCTCAGCTTGCTCGCTGAGCTTGCTACCATTCTGTCCTGTCCTGTCCTGTCCTGTCCTGCCGCCCTGCTTGTGCCCAGGCCGGCAGCTCCTCCTCTCCTTGGGCAAGCGGAAGGGCAGCAGCCAAGCCTGGTTCTTCCGTGGTGGCGGTGATCCGAGGAAGCTCCTTTTCAAGGAGGACACAGTGCTGAAGATTTGCTGCCTTTTCACTTTCTGGGAGCCAGCTGACCCATTTTTACAAGTGGGTATATTTTAGGGTGCTTTCAGCCCTTGGGAAAGGATACGAACTAAATCAAGATGTTGTCATGCTGGTATTTTTTCCTGTTCTTATTATTTCACTGTGGTAGAATATACACAGCATATCATTTACCACTTTAACCATTTGTAAGTGCACGGCTCTGTGGCACTAAAGTACATTCACATGTTGTACAACCATCACCACCATCCGTCTCCGTAACTTTCCGTGCTCCTCAGCTGAAGCCCTCCACTCCGTAAACAGTAACTCTTTCCTCTATTCTACTTTGTGTCCCTATGCATTGGACTATTCTGGGAAGCTCATACAAGTAGAATCACACAGTATTTGTGTGTCTGGTTTATTTCACTTAACATAATGTCTTCTAGGTTCACCCATGATGTAGCAAGTATCAGAATTCCATTCCTTTTTAAAGCTGAATGATCTTTCAGTTACAGGTAGAACACATTTTGTTTATCCATTCATCTGGCGATGGACATCTGGGTTGTTCTATCTTTTGGCTCTTGTGAACAATGCTGCTATTACGAACATTTGTGTACAAATATCTCTTCAAGTCATTATGGTATTTAAATGCTCAGCAGCCCTTCCAAGCAATGCCACCTGTTTAAACCTACTGCCGCCAGAGTGGTGGGCGTTTCTCTTCCCCAGCCTGCCACTCTGTATCCTCTGCTTCGGTGCCTGTGGCAAATGGTATGCTTCAAACACTTCAGTCTTCAGTGGAGCTTGGGATTCAGGTTTCCTGGGCAATGGAGATTTGAGTTCCTTTCTCTACAACCTTTTTCCGCTCCCCCCAGTATATCTTAGTTATTCTTGGCCACCAGCTGACTTCTGGAGTTTGATTTCGTTAAGCTTCTTAATACAAGAATACAACAGAACATCTTTCTTTCATAAAGGAAAGAACCTAAATTTTATCAAGCATGCACTGTGTGTTACTAGCTACACTTCAAGGGTTGCCACGTTTATAAGGCAGCCTGGTAAGGCGGAACAGAATCTGAGTTCAAGGGTAAGGAAGCCAAGAAGAGGCTCAGAGAGGGTAAGTTATTGCCCAAGCTCACAGTGGCTGGTGTTATTTCTATACACCACCTAAATGCCTCCCTGGTCCTTCAAATGCAAACAAGCCAGAGAAATTTCCTGGGCCTTTTCTTTCAAATCGAAGTCTAGGCCTGGATTTCCCCCTACGATTTGAAAAGAATACCCTTTGGGTTTTCTTGCTGTAGTTCTGGTAAAATATGGAATTATTAATTAATTAATGCTTTGTTTTATTTTTCAAAATATACAAATGTGAAGAGAATAGTGACGTGAATCCCTATGTTCCTATCACTCAGCTACAGTCGTTACCGCTTGGCCAGTCTTGTTTCATTGGTGCATCTGGTGCCTCCGTCTGGTCTGTGGGGGCCTCCCACGGGGTGTAGCAGTGGTTGGTTTTTCCCTAAGACGGAAGGGAATCTGTAGATCTGGGTGCCCTGGAGCTCTCTTTCGGCTGGAAGAGTGTTAATTGCCACCGGTTGGAATCCCCTCTGATAGTTTATTATTCTCCTGGTTACAGAGCACCATCCAGGAGGCAGAGGGAGGGGGCACACCTTTAGAGAGGCCTGGCAAGACCTGGTGGGGTGGGATGCAGAGAGACTTCCCTTTCTTAAAGCATTTTACTGGCTGATTTTATTGGAATTCTTCTGAATGGGAAGAGAGAAGGTTATGTGAGGATAACTGTCCCCTTAGGGGAACAAAAGCCAAGGCATTTTGAGGATAGAGCAGGGACCAGCAGAAAAGATTGTTAGGGCCTCTTCAACAAGCTCTAACATTTTTGTTTTTATTTTATTTTTTTAAATACATTTTATTAAGACACTGAAATTGAGAAGGGGTTGATAGTCACCAGAGGGGAGAGGGGAGGGAATTTCAGGGGGAAAGGGGAAGGGTTTGGAGCAACAAGTATAAAGGTCACATGGACAAAAACTAGCGGGGGTGCAAATGGGAGGGGGGTGGGGAGGGCTGGAGTGGTGGGCTGGAATGGGAGCAAAAGACAGAAAACTGCACAAGAACAACAATTAAAATAAATTTAAAAAATAAATATATTTTATTGATTATGCTATTACAGTTGTCCCATTTCTCCCCCATCATTCCCCTCCACCCTGCAC
>PVKU01017151.1:0-12322 GCA_004027475.1 Anoura caudifer | reverse complement strand
GAAAGCCACAACTGTTACTGGTGGCAGGCAAAAAGATCAATAGAGTAACAAGACCACGGCCAGAGTGGTGGCAGGGGAGGTTCTGTAACAGCTTCTCTGATGTGCCTGGGGTGTAGTCAGCTAGGACCTGCCCCTCCGTCTCTCACAGTTCCACAGGACCAAGGGCAAGCACTGTGGGCACCAGAGCCAGGTAATCAAAGGGCGGCAGATGCAAAAATCAGGGCTCCAGATGAGTGTACAGGCTCCCCACTGGAAATACTGGTGACGGGGAGCGAGGTGGGGGGAGCACAAAGGTGGTGCACACTAGCCTCTGCCTGGGGAGCAGCTCAGTGCACTTCTGCATGTGTGCCACACCAGAAGCAAGCCCCTCGGGCTGAGGTTCCAAGATAGACCATCTTTCAGAAAGACTGGGAGTGTGTCTTAAGTCACTATCTCTGTGCTGTGCCCTGAGGCTGGTAGCCAGTCAAGGACTGTCTCTCTGTCAGTCACATGGGACTTATAAATGCAAGCCTCACAAGAGCCAGGTGATCATGGGGTTTTCCCTAGGCAGCACCCACAAAAACCAAGGCACCAGATGTAATCACCAGGTGCCAGATATGTGCACAAGCTCCCCTCCAGGAGATGCTGACTATTTGAAACAAGGCAGAGAGCTCAAAGATAATGCCCAGTCTCTGAGGTGTCTGGACAGGATTCCAGTTGGCCTATAGATATATGTTTAGTTAGGAGCTTTCCCTTAGGCTGAAGCTATGAAGATAAGCTACTTGCTGTGCCCTGGGCGTGATAGGTGGTTAAGAACTCTTTCCCTGTTTGTTACAGTTTTGCAGGAACTCTGAAAATATAAGCCCTGCAACAGATGTTCCCCAGGCCTGAGAAGTTTGTAGCCCAGCCCATCATTCTTTTAACATTGTTTCTGTAAATAATGACTTGTAAATTCACACATAGCTGTGGATAAACTGCCTGTTTGCTTACAGGCTTCTAGGAGCTAACCTCAAAGAAAGCAGACCCCAGCCTTCAGGTGTTTCAGCTCCAGGAGATTTGCTCACCTTGACTGACAAAAGCCAGACTATTGCTCTGTCCCGGTGGCTGGGTTGGTTGGCGTGCCTGAACGCCAAAAGGTTGCAGGTTTGATCCCTGGTCAGGGCACATATGGAAGGCAACTGATTGATGTTTCTCTCTCACATTGATGTTTCTTTCTTCCTTTCTCTCTTCTTCTCTCTCCTAAATCAGTAAAAATATCCCCAGGTGAGGGGTTAAAAAAGAAAAAAAACAGACCGTTGACAGGCTCAGAGATCATTATGGAAGCAGACTATGCTGACTCACACATAGCACCCACAGCCCCTCCAGTTTCTTTGTTCTGCCTTCCCCTTCCCCACTCATAAGAAATCCTGGAAGTAGGTGAACAAACCCTACACACTGGGAAAACAAGGAGAAAACACACGGAAATAAGTAGGAGAGGCTGAGACACACTCTCGCAGTACGCCTGAGCCCTGGCGCAGTTCATGGACACTGGTGACCAGGAGCCAGGCAGAGGGAGGGTGGGAGGATGCCTCCATTTTTGGAGAGTATTTCAGCAGACCCTTAATTTCATGCTAAATTAGATGCCTATCTCTTAGGCCAATGCTTTCACGTGAGCAAATAGGCCTCTTTCACAGAGAAGTCTGGGTGCTTTTCAGTTGAATGCCGCTGTGCTGGGTCCTGACTTGGGGGGGGGGGTCCCCAGGAGCTCTTTATGAATGGTTTCCCAGTTTGCTGTAGTCTGCGGGGTCTTGTGGACAGGGGCCCCCTTGGCATTCAAAGCTAGATGTTTGAGGGCTTGTCTCTCAGGTGCGGGTCTTAAAAGCTGGGGTGCTAGATGTGAGCTTCACTCTCTCCCCTCCCAGTGGTAATCTCCCTCCTGAGTGTGGCCACCGAGTGGGGGAGGGGCATATTGGGAGATTGCGTCTCAGCCTTTCCTGCTTATTTCAGTGTGCTCTTTCCTTGTTGTCCAATGTGTAGGATTTGCTCACCTAGTTTCAGGGTTTTCTTCAGAGAAATTGTTCCATATGTAACTATTCAGTGTACCTGTAGCAGGAGGTGAATTCAGGACCCTCTGATGTTGCCATACTGTGCTGGAACCTAAAACTGTCCTATATCTTGATTGTGGTGCTGGTTATGTTTGCATATGTTATACGTGTTTGTATAACACATATGTTATATGTGTTTGCCAAAACTCATGAAATTATAAACAAAGAAGGGTGAATTTTACTGTACATATAGTGTACCTTAATTAAAAATGGAAAAAAATGCTCGTAATGAAGCCATCAAAGACCATAATAAAATTTAAAATAATTATTATAAAAATATGGAAGACCACTAAATCAAAACCCACAAAATTAGCTGAGAGAAATTCAATTAGATCTACATACACTGATATAATACACTGGGAGTGAAAAGAGGTTAAGTAATAAGCCTGACAAGCTCAGAGGGGCACATGGCATGTTTGACAAGCTCAGTGACAGAAGTCCCCACACTGAATGATCTGATCACAAATTCCTGACTGGACAGGTCACAGTCGGTAGTCATGTCTCAGGCCTACAGCTTCCTTACCAAAGCTCAGTCTTTACCTTAAATGAATGCTATCCACTGTTTTTATACATCGAAGATAACATACTTTTAAAATGTTAGCATGAATTTTTTCCTACCCCTCAAAGGTACAACCCCTGGCATCAGGACACAGGACCACCAGAGCATGAGGCCACAGAACCCCTCCTTGTTATCTTGTTTCCTGACACCATCTGTCTGTGCTGTAAACATTGTTGACTGTCCTGCACCCTCCCATTTAAAGGATGCATTGCTCCATTTTGCCTTTTATCAAATCCCAGAGATTCCCCCCACCCCATGCTTTCTTCTGCTTCCCTAGTCTACCACCAATGAATTTCATGTAACCCTCCTTACCTCTTTTTTATTCTAATGAATAAAATGAACTGTGAAACTGCCATTCTCTGGAGCATTTTCTCAATCCATTGAAATTTTGCTTTTTGGCATGCCCTCAAAATTTGGCTCAACTAAACTCTTATTGTTACGGAAAATAATTTGGAAAATAATGACTCTGGAGCAATTTGGGGTAACGGAGTGAGGCTTTATTACACACGCGGACCCAGAGGAGGCAGTCTCCAAATTCTGGGCCCCGAACCTTGGCTGAGCAGGGCTTTTATTGCTCTCTGGATGCTCTATCCTACGTGGCAGAAGTAGGAGGTACAGAAGCTGATGCAAAAATAACTCTAGGGTTGAGGTGTCCTTGAGGTGTCCTTATCGGAAGCTGGGTGTTCAGAAGCCAAAGCAGGAGTTAGCTGCTATGTACAGAAGCCAAAAACGGGAGTTAGCTGCTACATTATAAGACTTTCTTACAGGCTGGGTGTTCTTTTGTTGACAATGTAATTAAACAGAAGTTTCAGTATTGTTATGTTAATTCTTCCAAGTTGATTTACAGATTCAATACAGCCCTAATTAATATCCAGCAGTATTTTCCCTTCTTCTCCTCTTCCCTTTTCTGTTCCTCCCCTTCCTCCTTTTCTTTACCTTCTTCATCTTCACCATCTTCTCTTCTATAGAAATTTCTGAGCTATTTCTAAAATTTACATACATATACAAAGGACCTAGAATAGGCAAAACAATTTTAAAAAGATGAAAAAATTTGAAGGACTTATACTACCTGACTTCAAGATACTATAAAGGTACAGTACATGAGTGACTTTGGCATCGGCATCAGGACAGACAAATCAATGACGTGAAGTAGAGAGTCTAGAAATAGACACAAAAATATTTGCATTTACATTTATCACTTATTTTTTTAGTATAATTTTGAGAAAGTTAGATATCTTTCCCCAAAGCTGAGAAATTAGACTGACTTGCTAGCCAGATATTAAGATGTGATTTACACACAAACCTTCAAATAACAAGTCCAAGATTTCTTTTGAGTGCTAGAGCTCCATTGACAACGCTGCCTTTCACAGCAAGGACCTGCTCCCTGTGGAGAAACATGCCAAGTTGCCTCATATTTCTCACTCACTTTTTCTCTGGCTGCTGTTCCCAACAGTGCTGTCTGCATTAAGCATCACCCAGGCTAACACAGAGTCCATGACACCACTACCTGCTGGTGGCTCCTCCTGAAAGGTCTCTGTACTGTCTGGTCCAAAGGCAGATTGCCAGACTGACTCAGGAGGGTTATTGGATCCAGCTGACACAAAGAGATGTCTGTATTTTCTATAAAGAATGACCTTCTCTGTAGATAAACATCTGTCCCCGGGTCATGGAGTGAGAGGTAAACGGCCTCAGCATCATGCATTAGGTGGGCTATACACTCTTGGTCACTTACCCCTGCTTCCTATATAATTCCTTGATGGCACTGATGAGCTGAGATTCATTCAAACATGGACCTTCCCTTGTCCCAGGGCAGGAGTATTTTTTAATTCTGACTGCATTTCAAGACATGGAAATCATTTCACCTACTATTAAAATGCACTCCCCCCACCTTTTAAGGTAGGTATTTGGGAAGTGGCCCCTTGGGTAATGAGTGGACATGCCCGCTGAGCAAATTTTATATTCTTCCTTTCCTCTCACCCACTTACTCTCCCAAAGGTGCACTTGGGTCCTTTCTTCCTCTAGATGGAGTCATAATAGGGAACTAGTTTGATACCTCCCTATCTTTTCTACACCTCAGTTGGGGTTTAATATTTCATATAACAATGTCAGGTTATAGTAAAAACATTGACACTCAGGGCTTGACTCCGACAGAACTCAACTCAGTGCTGTCAGAATGACATTGTAGGGTTTTTATTCTAAGGCCAAAATTTCCCAACTAGGAAATACAGAAATTCCAAAAACAGAAGTGAAAAAATCCGATGTTGTATATAAGGCTCTCAGTCTAAGGAGACTACTCCAACCATGCAGTGGAAGGAGACATGTGGTAGATAAAAAAAGCAAACCTAATAATTGATAAAAATTTTGGGACTTGATTTTCCTAGATATAAGATAATATTAAAACAGAGAGGGGTGGAATATTACTTTTATTGGAGAGTGAACTTTCATTTTCCTCCCTTGGGTCATCAGTGCCACATTGGCCTCTTGATAGGAACTTTTTCTAGGTGCTAAGAGAATTTGGCCATGCTGTTCCAGGCCTGGTAGGCCATGAGTGGAAGATGAAACCTTACTTTTAAGGGAAGCAGCACTATTCTCTTCCTCCCCCCCCCTTCTTTCTTCTCTACCTGAACTATTCAGTTCTGAAGCCATTGGAGGGTGGGGCAGAATACGGTGGTCACCTGCGTTTAAGTGGGAGAAGGCATCTTGTCCAGAGAGGGGTGTCAGAGTCAAAATAATTTGAACAGAGCATCTGTACAGATAAGGGGCCTAGCTTAGGGAGCCAGAGCCCAAGTGAGATGAGAAGGGAGGTCTGGCTTGGGGTATGAATCTGAACAATTTGAAGGTGGTATCTGGATGTGTGGCCTGCTGTGGAGGGCAAAGAGCATCTGTGTGAGATGGTGGCTCAGGTTTAGTGTGAGAAGAGCATCTCAGCAGGGAAAGGTTTGTGGCAGGGGTGGAGATTGATTATACAGTATACCGAGGGGCAGTTCAATAAAGTAAAACAATTAAGAATGACAGGATCCAGATTTTTAATTGTCAGTGAAGGAAGGTATACAGGTATACATTATTTTATTGCAATTTGCAACTCACTTTAGTTTGCTTTGCAGATTTTTATTTATTATTATTTTATTTATTTATTTATTTATTTATTTTTACAAAATAAAGGTTTTTGGCAACCCTGCATCAAGAAAGTCTATTGGTGCCATTTCTTCAACAGCATTTGCTCACTTCAATTCTCTGTGTCACATTTTGGTAATTCTCATAATATTTCAAAATTTTTCATTACTTTATATTTGTTGTGGTGATCCGTGATCAGTGATTTTTGATGTTACTACTGTAATTTTTGGGGGGTACCATGAACCATAATGATATTAGATGGTGAACTTAATCAATAAATGTATGTTCTGATTGCTCCACCACCCAGCTGTTCCATCATATCTTTCCCTCTCCTATTCCTGAGACAAAAAATAGTGAAATTTGACCAATTAATAATCCTACAATGGCCTGGAAAGGGTTGAGTGAAAGAAAGATTTGTGCATCTCTGACTTTAAATAGAAAGCTAGAAATGACTAAGCTGAGTGAGGAAGGCATGTTGATAACCAAGACAGGTCAAAAGCCAGTCCTTGCGTGCCAGTGGTTAGCCAAGTTGTGAACGCAAAGAAAGAGTTATTGAAGGAAATTAAAAGTGCTACTTCAGTGAACAATCAGAAAGTGAAATAGCCTTACTGCTGATACAAGGAAGTTTTAGTGATCTGGACAAAAGATCAAACCAGCCACAACATTCCCTTAGGCCAAAGTCTAACCCAAGCAAGGCCCTACCTCCCTTAAACTCTACAAAGGCTGAGAGAGATGAGAAAGCTGCAGAAGAAAAGTTTGAAGCTGGCAGAGGTTAGTTCATCAGATTTAAAGAAAGAAGTCGTCTCTATAATATAAAAGTACGAGGTAAAGCAGAAAGTGCTAATGGAAATAGAAGCTGCGGCAAGTTATCCAGAAACTCTAGCTAAGATAATTAATGAATGTAGCTACGCTAAATAACAAATTTTCAATGTAGATGCAACAGCCTTATATTGGAAGAAGATGCCACCCAGGACTTCCATAGCTAGAAAGAAGTCAATGCCGGACTTCAAAGCTTCAAAGGCCAGGCTGACTCTCTTGTTCAGGGATAATGCAGTTGGTGACTTTAGTTGAAGCAAATGATTCTTAATTGTACTAAATCTTCCCTGCCTGTGCTCTGTAAACAGAACAACAAAGCCTGGATGATGGAACATCTGTTTACAACATGGTTTATTGACTATTTTAAGCCCACCTTCTGCTTAGGAAAAAGATTCTTTTCGAAATATTACCTCTCATTGACAATGCACTTGGTCAGCCAAGAGCTGTGGTAGAGATGTACATGAGTTTAATCCTATTTTCATGCCTGCTAGAACAACACCAATTTTGCAGCACATGGATCAACGAGTAATTTTGACTTTCAAGTCTTACTTCAGAAATATATTTTGTAAGGCTATAGCTGTCGTAGAAAGTAATTCCTCTGATGAATATGGGCAAAGTAAATTGAAAACCTTCTGGAAGGGATTTACCATTTAGATACCATTAAAATATTTGTGATTCATGGGGAGAGGTCAAAATGTTAACATTAATAAAAGTTTGAAAGAAGTTGACTCCAGCCCTCATGGATGATGACTTTGGGGGATATAAGACTTCTGTGAAGTAAGTACCTGCAGATGTGGTAGAAACAGCAAGAAAACTAGAATTAGAAGTGGGACCTGAATATGTGACTGAACTGATCCAATCTCATGATCAAACTTTAATAGACAAGATGTTGCTTCCCATGGATGGGCAAAGAAAGAGGTTTCTTGGGGTAGAATCTATTTCTGATAAAGGTGTTGAAATGACAACAAAGGAAGTAGAATGTTACATAAACTTAGTTGAAAAAGCAGCAGCAGGGTTAGGAGGAGTGAGTCCAATTTTGAAAAAACCTGTACTGTGGGGAAAATGCTATCAATTGGCATAACTTGGTGCAAAGAAATCGTTTGTGAAATAGTCATAAATGTCACAAACTTTATCATTATCTTCTTTTTACGAACTGCCGCAGCCATCCCAACTTCAGCAACAACCACCCTCATCAGTCAGCAGCCATCAACACTGAGGCAAGACCCTCCACCATCAAAAAGATTAGGCTTCACTGTAGGCTCAAAAGATGAGTATTATTTTTTAGCTGTAAAGTATGTTTTTATTGTTGTTCAATTACTGTTGTCCCATATTTCCCCATTTCTCTCCCTGCTCCTTCCCCCTCACAGTCAATCCCCACCCCACTGTCTGTGCTCATGGGTCCTCTATACATGTTCCTTGACTTGCTTCTTCTCCTTCTCTCCCTTCTTATCCCCCTTCCCCTTTCCCCTATGGTCACTGTCAGTTTGTTCTTTATCTCCAAGTCTCTGGTTCTATTTTGCTTGCTTGTTTGTTTTTTGATTAGGTTCCACTTATAGGTGAGATCATATGGTATTTTTCCTTCACCGCCTGGCTTATTTCACTTAGCATAATGCTCTCCAGTTCCACCTATGCTGTTGGGAAGAGTCAAAGCTCCTTCTTTCTTTTTGCTGTGTAGTATTCCATTGTGTAAATGTACCACAGTTTTTTTTTTAAATTATATTTTATAGATTATGCTATTACAGTTGTCCCATTTCTCCCCCATCATTCCCCTCCACCCTGCACACTCCCTCTGACCCACATTCCCCTTTAGTTCATGTCCATGTGTTATAAGTTCTTTAGCTTCTACTTTTCCCACACTATTCTTGCCCTCCCCCTTTCTATTTTCTACCTACCATCTATGCTACTTATTCTCTGTACCTTTTCCCCCTCTCTCCTCCTCCCACTCTCCTGTTGCTAACCCTCCATATGATCTCCATTTCTGTGTTTCTGCTCCTGTTCTAGCTGTTGGCTTAGTTTGCTTTTTTGTTTTAGGTGTGGTTGTTAATATCTGTGAGTTTGCTGTCTTTTTACTGTCCTATTTTTTATCTTCTTTTTCTTAGATAAGTCCCTTTAACATTTCATATAATAAGGGCTTGGTGATGATGAACTCCTTGAATTTGACCTTATCTGAGAAGCACTTATCTTCCCTTCCATTCTAAATGAAAGCTTTGCTGGATAGAGCAATCTTGGATGTAGGTCCTTGCCTTTCATGACTTGGAATAGTTCTTTCCAGCCCCTTCTTGCCTGTAAGGTCTCTTTTGAGAAATCTGCTGACAGTCTGATGGGAACTCCTTTGTAGGTGACTCTGCCTTTATCCCTTGCTGCTTCTAGAATTCTCTCCATCATTTGAATCTTGGCTAATGTCATTATGATGTGCCTTGGTGTGTTCCTTCTTGGGTCCAACTTCTTTGGGACTCTCTGAACTTCCTGGACTTCCTGGAAGTCTATTTCCTTTGCCAGATTGGGGAAGTTCTCCTTTATTATTTGTTCAAATAACTTTTCCACTTGTTACTCTTCCTCTTCCCCTTCTGGTACCCCTGTAATTCGGATGTTGGGACGTTTAAAGATGTCCTGGAGGTTCCTAAGCCTCTCTTCATTTTTTTTGAATTCTTGTTTCTTTATTCTTTTCTGTTTGTGTGTTTGTTTGTTTGTTTGTTTGTTTCTTCCTTCTGGTCCACTCCATTGATTTGAGTCCCAGTTTTCCTCCCATCACTATTGGTTCCCTGTGCATTTTTCTTCATTTCACTTATTGCAGCCTCCATTTGTTCATCTAATTTGCGACCAAAATCAGTCAATTCTGAGAGCTTCCTAATCACCAGTACTTTGAACTGTGCATCTGATAGGTTAGCTACCAGTGCTTTGAGCTGTGTATCTGGTTGGTTGGCTACCTCTTGGTCACTTAGATGAATTAGCTCTGGGGCTCTGATCTGTTCTCCTGTTTGAGCCATCCTTGTTTTTATTTTATTTATTTATTTATTTATTTATTTATTTATTTATTTATTTATTTATTGTCTAGCCTTAGGCATTCACCAGGGCAGGGCAACCCATTGCTGGGTTGTGATGCTGGATGTGGGGATGGGGTCCGAGAGGGAACAATGGCATTTGCTCCTCTCTCTCTTGGATTCCAGTCCCTTCCGCTGCTTTCCCCAAGCAAATTGGGCCCTTCTGGCGCTGATTTCCATGTGGGCAGGCTCGTGCATGTTCTAGGACCCCATGGGTTTCTCCAACGAACTCTCCTGTGAGGCTGGGATTCTCTCCTGGCACCCCCACCCCCACAAGTATTTTCAATTGGTGCTTTTTAGGCTTTATTTCCTGGCGCTGGGGCCCTGCACTGCGCAGTCTGTCTTGCTGCCCATTTTCACCTGGTTTATCTGTGTGGGAATGTATGACAGTGGTCAGCCACCTTGTGCGCCTCGCTTGGTCTGCTCATTGCCTCCCTGCGCTTGGTAACTGCCGCTTGTGTGCCCCAGATGACCAGCTACTGCTTCTTCCCACTGCAACCCCTCTCCGCTGACCGCCAACTCCACCCATATTACCAGTCTGGGTGAATCGTGGTCAGACTTCTGTACAATTCAATCCTCTATCTGTTCTGGTTGTTTTTTTTTTTTTTGGTTCTATATTTTTTTGTCCTTAATCTTGGTTGTGAGAGGAGGCACAGTGTATTCACCTACACCTCCATCTTGGCCGGAAGTCCCAAGTGCACCACAGTTTTTGATTCACTCATTTACTTATGGGCACTTAGGCTATTCCCAGAAGTTTGCTCTTGTAAATAATGCTGCTATGAACATTGGGGTGCATAGGTTCTTTTAAATTGGTGTTTTAGGGTTCTTAAGATATAATCCCAGCAGTGCAACTGCTGAGTCAAAAGGCGGTTCTATTTTTTTTTTTTTTTTGAGGAAATTCAATAGTCTTTCCTCTGTGGCT
The DNA here is from genome assembly GCA_004027475.1 of Anoura caudifer. Taxonomy (NCBI): domain Eukaryota; kingdom Metazoa; phylum Chordata; class Mammalia; order Chiroptera; family Phyllostomidae; genus Anoura; species Anoura caudifer. The sequence goes on along the minus strand of PVKU01017151.1, from coordinate 1,807 downwards.
GCACCAGTCTGCATTCCCACCCAACAGTGCACTAGGGTTCCCATTTCTCCACAACCTCACCAGCACTTGCTGTTTGTTGATTTGTTTACGATGGCCATTCTGACTGGTGTGAAGTGGTATCTCATTGTGGTTTTAATGTCTCTGATGGCTGGTGACATTGATCCTTTCATATGTCTCTGGGCCCTCTGTATATCCTACTTGGAGAAGTGACTGTTCAGGTCCTTTGCCTATTTTTAAATTCGGTTGTCTGTTTTCCTGGTATGGAGTCATGTGAGTTCTTCATATATTTTGGAGATCAAAACCTTGTCCAAGGTATCACTGGCAAATACATTTTCCCTTATGGTTCACTCCCTTTTCATTTTGCTGTTTTCTTTAGTCATAGAGAAACTGTTTAATTTGGTGTAGTCCCATTTGTTTATTCTTTCTTTTATATCCCTTGCCCTAGGGGAGGTATCGGTGAAAATATTGCTGTGTGGGATACCTGAAATTTTCCCGCCTATGTTTTCCTCTAGAAATTTTATGGTGTCACATCTTATATTTAAGTCTTTTATCCATCTTGAGTTTATTTTGGTATATGGTATAAAGTATTTTGTAATTAAGATATGTACATTTTTAGACAGAATATTATTGCACATGTAATAAACTATAGTATAGTATAAACATAAATTTTGTATGCCCTGAGAAACCAAAACATTTACATGCCTGGGTTTGTTATAGTATTTACTTTACTGTGGTGGTCTGCAGCCAGTCTCACAATATCTCTGATGTGTGCCTTATGAGAAAGGAAAAAAACTAGACTGAACTTTGCAATGTTGTGTTGGAATCTGAGTTCTGAGAATTTTATATATATATGTATGTGTCTAAAATATCTAATATGTACATATATGTACACATGTAAATCATATATATTTATATATTTGTATAGATAATGTTAAAATATATATAAAATGTGTGTGTGCTTGCTTTCCCTAACTGCATGTACTGAGTGAGCCTGAGGGCAGCAGCACTCCATTAGCAATGAGCACACCTAACACTCAGGTCTTGTCTTCTCAACACCATTCCTGACTTAAAGGCCCAGGGTTACTTGAAGAAATGACTGATTCCAGTTATGAAGCATGAGAGGTACTAGAGAAGTCTAGAATGTCTTTTGTGATAGAAATTAAGGAAGTTCTTAAAACATGATGGGAACATGTTAAAAGAATGCACTAGACAGACTAAAAAGGTTCCCACTGACAAAATTTTGGAAACTTTGAACATGAAAACAATGATAGCAGTGGATTATAGCCCACTGAATAAAATAGAAAAACAGGAGCCTATATAAATATAAATAAATGAATGATTGAATAAATGCAATGTTTTATAAGAAATGGTATATTTACTTAGTTTTAAAGATGCTTGTCAAGAATATTCAGTATTAGATTTCCAGCCAAGATGGAGGCGTAGGTGGACACACTGTGCCTCCTCTCACAACCAAAATTAAGGATGACAAAGATTTAGAAAAAAGAAAACAACCAGAACTCATAGAAAATTGAATTGTTCGGAAGTCCAACAACCATTCATCCAGACCGGTAAGAGGGGCGGAGTCGAGGCAGGAAAAAGTGGAGGTGCAGACCAGGCATGCAGGCAGCAGCAGCTGGCAGGTCCCAGGTGCACAGGCGGCGGCTAGCAGACCCTGGGCATGGGGTGGCAACTGTGCAGACCCAGTGAGGCCACGCAAGGTGGCTGGCTGACCAGGTGGTCCCACATTTGCCCTCAGATAATCCAGGTGAAGGGGAAGCAGTGGAAGGGACTGGAATCCGAGAGAGAG
>PVKU01017150.1:0-12237 GCA_004027475.1 Anoura caudifer | reverse complement strand
CCGGTTCCCTGTGTGTCTTTCTTCATCTCCCTTATCGTAGCCTTCATTTTCTCATCTAATTTGTGAGCAAGATCAACCAATTCTGTGAGCATCCTGATCACCAGGGCTTTGAATTGTGCATCCGATAGGTTGGCTATCTCTCTTCGTCGCTTAGAGAAATTGGCTCTGGGGCTTTGATCCGTTCTCCGGTTTGAGCCGTTTCTGTGTCGGGTTCCCCCCCCCCCTTTTTTTTTTGCCTAGTCGCGGCTGTTACGTAGTGAGGGGTGGAGCCTTAGGTGTTCCCCGGGGCTGGGCAGCCCGGCCGCTGGGTACCGAACGCTGTACGTGCGGGCGGGGTCCGAGAGGAAACAATGGCGCTTGCTCCGCTCACTCTCGGACTCCGGTCCCTTCCGTCGCTTCCCCTTCCTTCGCCTGGATTATCTGCGCACCGGCGCGGGACCACCTGGTCGGCCGGCCGCCTCGCGCGGCCTCGCTGGGTCCGCGCAGCTGCCACCCCGTGCCCGCGGTCCGCTAGCCGCCGCCTGCGCACCCGGGATCGATCTGCCAGCCGCCGCCGCCGCCGCCCGCGGGCCCGGTCCGCACCTCCACTTTTTCCTGCCGCGACTCCGCCCCTCTTACCAGCCCGGATGAATGGTCGTTGGACTTCCGAACAGTTCGATTTTCCACGAGTGCTGCTTGTTCTCTTGCTTCCAGATCTTCGTTGTCCTTCATTTTGGCTGCGAGAGGAGGCACGGTGTGTCCACCTACGCCTCCATCTTGGCCGGAAGTCTCTTTTACGTTCGTCACGCCTACGGTGATGCCTTCTTTCGAAAGAAGGCAGTCTACAGCTGTACGATTTTCCGGCACCGCTCATCCGACCCGCCCCGGTTCTTGACTCACGGCACCGATGGCTCGCGAGGTGCCGTTCAAAGCTCTCGCCGCAGCCAGCGCAGGCTCACCCTGCTTATTTCCACATTCCGATGAGCGATCACGGTTGGCGTGACCAACGTAGCTGAAGACACGTATTCGGCAGGGCTGACAAGGTGCCCGTCGGACACCGATACGATCAGGTGTGAGGGAGAGATCCGGTCGGATCCAGGTCAAGCGGGGCCTCCGAGGCAAACGCACGGTCAGTCTTCCCAGAGCTCTTTGCTGGACTGTGGGAACAGACCGTCGTTCCACGTAGCGGAAACCATCCAGTTGGCGGTTCAACGCGAGCGTGAGCGTAAGCATAAGATGCGGCGGCGGCGGCGGCGCAATTCATCCTCGCACCTGCTGAGAGCGCGAGGCAGTTCCGGTGGAGTCGACAAAAGTTGCGCACCGTCTAGCTGGGGTACGCGAGTGACCTTGAAGGAAAACATCGCCCTGTCCTTTGGGGTCACCGCTGGCCGGTCCCCGAAGACAAATATCGGAGTAGGTCATTTTCTTTTCGATAGGCTTCAACGCGGTACAACGTCTAAGGCTTTCCGAAGGGGTGCGGACACCTGGGAGACGCGAAGTGAGGTGAAGGTGTGTTCCGCATCAGGTTCCTCCTGCGGCGCCAAAGCCGGAAACGGTCGGTCTATCTTCTACCCACCGTCTATGCTCCTTGCTCTCTGGACCTTTTCCCCCTCTCTCCTCCTCCCACCCCCCAACCCCCACCCACGTCGCTAACCCTCCAGGTGATCTCCATTTCTGTGTTTCCGCTCCCATTCTAGCGGTTTGCTGTGTTTGCTTTTGTTTCAGGTGTGGTGGTTAATATCCGTGAGTTTGCTGTCTTTTCGCTGTCCTATCTTTTTTTTTTTTTTTTTATCTTCTTTTTCTTAGAGAAGTCCCTTGAACAGTTCCTACGATAAGGGCTTGGTGATGAGGAACTCCTTCAGGTTGACCTTATCTGACCGAGAAGCACTTTATCTCCCCTTTCATTCTAAAGGACAGCTTCGCTACATCCATCCCATCTTGGACGTGGGTCCTCGCCTTTCATGAGTTGGAATACTTCTTTGCAGCCCCTTCTTGCCTGTCAGGTCTCTTCCGAGAAATCGGCGTACGGTCCGAGGGGAACTCCTCGGTAGGTGACCCTCCGTTCCGGCTTCCCCGGTCACGTGAGTTCGTCCTCCGGAAACGCGGAGCAGGAAAGCGAAGTCCTCCGTCGACCCGACCGCATCCCGCCGGGCTCCGCCACCGACCAGCGTCGTGTTAGGTTCGGCTGTTGATGAGCGGTCACCGTTTCCCTGTCACGCGTTTGCGGAAAGAGAGGAGGGACGTCTCGGGAGGGGTTCACCTCCGGAGAGGACATCCCGACTCCCTCGGAGTGAAGGTTGCCGGAGGCCTGCGAGGCGATCCGGACGGACGGACGGACGGACGGACGGACGGACGGACGGAGACCCCTCACGGGACGTCATCGATACGCCGAAGACCAAGCGCGGCCTCCGTCACTCTGCGTGCACGCGTGTCAAAGTATCGCCGATCTCGAGCGGCCTGTTTTTCTTTCTTTCTTTCTTTCTTTCTTTCTTTCTTTCTTTCTTTCTTTCTTTTTTTTTTTTTTTTCAATTACAGTTGACTTTCAACATTATTTCAAGTGTACAGCATGGTGGTTAGACAATCGTATACATTAAAAAGTGATCCCCCAATATTTCAAGTACCAACCTAGCACTATCTGTAGTTACTACAATATTATTGATTATATTGCCTATGCTGTGCTTTTTATCCCCATGACTATTTTTTTTAATTAAATTTTATTTTAATTGTTGTTCTTATACAGTTTTCTGTCTTCTACTCCCATCCTGTCCCTCCGCCCCAGCCCTCCCCAGCTCCCTTCCATTTCCACCACCCCCCCACCCCCCCCACCCCCCCGTAGCTTCTGTCCCTATGTCTTTCATACTTGTTGCTCTAATCCCTTCCCCCTTTTCCCTGGATATTCCTATCCCTCTCCTCTCTTGTTCTCAAATTCAGTGTCTTTGGTTATATTATGCTTGTTTGTTTGTTTGTTTGTTTGTTTTTTTGATCAGGTTCCTGTTAGAGGTGAGATCATACGGTATTTGTCTCTCACCTCCTGGCTTATTTCGCTTAGCATAATGCTCTCCAGTTCCATCCATGCTGTCGCGAAGGGTAGGAGCTCCTTCTTTCTTTCCGCTGCGTAGAATTCCGTTGCGTAAATGTACCATAGTTTCTTGATCCATTCATTTACTGATGGGCACCTAGGTTGCTTCCAACGCTTGGCTATTGTAAATTGTGCTGCTATGAACATCGGGGTGCGTAGGATCCTTTGGGTTGGTGTTTCACGGTTTCCAGGATATAATCCTAGCAGTGGAATTGTTGGATCAAAAGGTAGGTCCATTTTTAGTTTTCTTAGAATATTCCATATCGCTTTCCGTAGCGGCTGTACCAGTCTGCGGTCCCACCAACAGCGTACTAGGGTCCCCTTTTCTCCACAACCTCTCCGACACTTGTCGTTTGCTGTTTTGTTTCCGATGGCCGTTCTGACCGGTGTGAGGTGGTATCTCATTGTGGTTTTAATGCGCATCTCTCCGATAGCTAGCGATATGGAGCATCTTTTCATGTGTTTCTGGATCTTCTGTATGTCCTCCTTGGATAGGTGTCCGTTCAAGTCCTTTGCCCATTTTTTAATTGGGTCGCTTGTCTTCTTGGAGTGGAGTCGTGTAAGTTCTTTATATATTTTGGAGATGAAACCCTTGTCTGAGGTATCATTGGCAAATATGTTTTCCCATAGAGTTGGTTCTTCTTTTAATTTTAATACTGTTTTCTTTAGCCATACAGAAGCTTTTTATTTTGATGAGATCCCATTTGTTTATTCTTTCCTCTATGTCCCTCGCTTCAGGGGACATATCAGTGAAAATGTTGCTGCGTGAAATGTCCGATGTTTTCGTGCCTATGTTCCCCTCTAGGACTTTAATGGTGTCACGTCTTCTATTTAACTCTTTCATCCGCCTTGAATTTAGTTTAGTGTATGGTGTAAGTTGGTGTTCAAGTTTCATTTTTCTGCATGTAGCTGTCCAGTTCTCCCAACACCACTTGTTGAAGAGGCTACTTTTACTCCATGTTATGTTGCTGCCTCCTTTGTCAAATATTAGCGGACCGTAGAGAAATGGGTTCACTTCTGGGCTCTCCATTCTATTCCACTGGTCCATGTGTCTATTTTTGTGCCAGTACCAGGCTGTTTTGATTACCGTGGCCTTGTAATACAGCTTGGTATCAGGTATTGTGATCCCTCCTACTTGGCTCTTCTTTCTCAAGATTGCTGCAGCTATTCGAGGTCGTTTATGGCTCCAAATAAATTTTCGAAGTGTTTGCTCTATGTCTGCGAGATATGCCGTTGGTAATTTAATAGGTATTGCGTTGAATCTGTACATTGCTTTGGGTAGTATGGACATTTTGATGATGTTAATTTCTTCCGATCCATGAACACGGTGTATGTTTCCATTTGTTTGGGTCTTCCTCGATTCCTTTCTTCAATGTTGTGTAGTTTTCTGCGTACAGATCCCGTATGTCTTCGGTTAGGTTTATGCCTAGGTATTTTATTTCTCTTTTTGCTATATCGAATGGGATTTTTTTTTTTTTTTCTGGATTTCTGCTTCTGCTGTTTCATTGTTTGTATACAAAAATGCCTTTGATTTTTGGATATTGACTTTGTATCCGGCTGTCTGGCCAAATTCAGTTACTAGGTCCAGCAGCTTTTGGGCCGAGCCTATAGGATTTTCTACGTACGCTATCATGTCATCTGCAAGTGGTGATAGTTTTGTTTCTTCCTTTCCAATTTGGACGCCTTTTATTTCCTTTTCTTGTCTGATCGCTGCGGCCAATACTTCCAATACTATATTGAATAGAAGTGGTGAAAGTGGACACCCTTGTCTTGTTCCTGATCTTAGCGGAAAAGATTTTAGCTTTTGCCCATGGAGTATAATGTTGGCTGCGGGTCATCTCCTATACGGCCTTGATTATGTTGAGGAACGCTCCCTCCATTCCCACTTTGCTGAGCGTTTTTTATCATAAACGGGTGCTGTCCCTTATCGGATGCTTTTTCCGCATCTATTGATATGACCATGTGACTTTCGTCTTTGCTTTTGTTTATGTGAGGTATTACATTTACCGATTTGCGTATGTTGAACCATCCTTGCACCCCTGGGATGAATCCCACTCGGTCATGAGGCATGATCTTTCCAATGTGCGGTTGGATGCGGTTCGCCAGTATTTTATTGAGGATTGTAGCGTCTGTGTTCATCAGCGATATGGGCCTGAAGTTTTCTTTCCTTGTTATGTCTTTATCTGGTTTGGGGATTAGAATGATGCTGGCTTCACAGAAAGAGTTTGGTAATCTTCCATCATTTTGGATTTTTTCAAAAAGTTTGTGTAGGATAGGGGTTAGCTCTTCCTGAAACGCTTTGTAAAATTCTCCTGTGAAACCATCTGGTCCAGGGCTTTTGTGTGTCGGGAGTTTTTTGACCACTGCTTCTATTTCATCTGCTGTTATTGGTCGGTTCAGGCGTTCTGCTTCTTCTTCGTTGAGTTTTGGGAGATTGTATTTTTCTGGAAACATGTCCGTTTCCACCTAAGTTTTCAAATTTCTTAGCATACGGTTCCTCATAGTAATTTCTTACAATCCTTTGTATTTCTGTGGTGTCGGTTGTCATCTCTCCTCTTTCGTTTCCGATTGTGTTTATTTGGGTCCTCTCTCTTTTCTTCTTGACGAGCCTGCTTAAAGGCTTGTCGATTTTGTTTATCTTTTCAAAAAACCAGCTCCTGGATTCATTGATCTTCAGAATTGTGCTTTTAGTCTCTATGTCATTTAATTCCGCTCTGATCTTAGTTATTTCCTTCTTTCTACTCGCTCTGGGCTGTCTTTGCTGTGGATCCTCGAGTTCTTGTAGGCGTAGAGTTAAGTTGTTTGTTTGAGATGTTTCTATCTTTTTTAGGTAGGCCTGTATTGCTATGAACTTTCCTCTAAGGACTGCCTTTGCTGTGTCCCATAAGTTTTGGGTTGTTGCGTGTTCATTTCCATTTGTTTCCGGAAACTTTTTGATTTCCTCCCTAATATCATTCTTGACCCGTTCATTGTTTAATAGCATGCTATTCAATCTCCATGATTTTGAGGGCTTTGTGTTTTTCCCCTTGGGGTTGGTTTCTAGCTTCAGTCCCTTGTGGTCGGTGAAGATGCTTGGTATGATTTCAATTTTTTTGAATTTGATGAGGTTAGTTTTATGACCAATCACGTGGTCTATCTTTGAGGAGGTTCCATGTACGTTTGAATAGAAAGCGTATTTAGTTTCTTTGGGACGAAGGGCTCTCTCTATATATCAGTTAAGCCCATTTCATCTAGCGTGTCGTTCAATGCCACAATGTCTTTGTTGATATTCTGTTTAGAAGATCTGTGCCTTTTTGACAGTGGGGTGTTAAAATCCCCTACTGTAATTGTGTTGCTGTCAATATCTTTCTTGAAGTCCTCTAAGATTTTCTTAATGTATTTAGGTGCTCCTATGTTGGGTGCATATATATTTACAATGTTTATGTCTTCTTGGTGGATTCTTCCTTTGAGTATTATAAAGTGACCTTCGGGATCTCTCTTTATGGCTCTTCTTTTGAAGTCTATTTTGTCTGATATGAGTATTGCTACCCCGGCTTTCTTTTTTCTTTTTCTTTTTCTTTCTTTTTTTTTTTTTCCTGTCCATTTGCTTGGAAAATTTGTTTCCAGCCCTTCACTTTGAGTCTGTGTTGGTCTTTTGACCTGAGGTGTGTCTCCTGGAGGCAGCATATGGGTGGGTCATGCTTTCTCATCCATTCAGCTATTCTATGCCTTTTGATTGGAGCATTTAATCCATTTACGTTTAAAGTTATTATTGATAGGTACTTATTCATTGCCATTTTTGTACCTGTGTTTCTCTCTCTCTCTCTCTCTCTCTCTCTCTCTCTCTCTCTCCTTCTCCTTTCCTCCCTTTCCTTAAAGCAGGCCCTTTAGTATCTCTTGCAGAGCTGGCTTGGTAGAGGTGTATTCTTTTAGACTTCTTTTGTCTGGGAAGCTCTTTATTTGGCCTTCCATCTTGATTGAAAGCCTTGTTGGGTAAAGTAGTCTTGGTTGCAGGCCTTTGGTTCTCATTACTTGGAATATCTCTTGCCATTCTCTTCTGGCTTGGAGTGTTTCCCACTGAGAAGTCGGATGCTAACCTAATCGGGGCTCCCTTGTATGTTACTTCCTTTTTCTCCCTTGCCTCCTTTAAGATTCTCTCTTTGTCTTGGAGTTTTGTCCTTTTAATGATGACGTGTCTTGAAGTGGGCCTCTTTGGGTTCCTCTTGAATGGGACTCTCTGTGATTCCTGGATTTGTGTGACTTTTTCTCTCATCAAATTAGGGAAGTTTTCCATCGTTACTTTTTCAAACAGGTTTTCCATTCCTTGCTTTTCTTCTTCTCCCTCCGGTATCCCTATCATACGGATATTATTACGCTTCGTACCGTCTTGCATTTCTCTTAATCCTTCTTCATTCTTTCTAAGCCTCTTTTCCTTTCCTTGCTCCTTCCGGCTGATTTTTTTCTACTTTGTCCTCCATCTCGCTGATCCGATCTTCCGCTTCATCGATTCTGCTTTTCATTCCTTCCACTGTGTTCTTCAGTTCAGAAATTGTATTTCTCATTTCCTGTTGGCCCTTGTTGATGGTTTCTATTTCCTTATTCGTGTTGATATAGTTTGCAGTGAGCTCATCGTAGCTTCCTTGTAGTTTCTGGTAGCTCGTTGAGAGCTCTTGGAGCTTCCTGACCACCATGGCTTTGAACTCAAAATCGGATAGTTGAGCTGCCTGCCTCTATTTCATTTAGCATTCTTTCTGGGGCTTCCTCCTTTTCTTTCATTTGAGGGTTGTCTCTTTGCCTTCCCATGGTTTGTGAGACTCTTCTTTGTCAGCCTCAGCTTCTTAAATTTGTTTGTTCCGGTTCCCTGGGTTTATGGTGTGGACTCTGTGTTAGAATGCCTGTGAAATTCAATGGTGCGATCTCCTTCAGGTATCCTGGTGTTCACTGCTTCCAGCGTCTCAGCTGTTGAAATGCCCCTTCTTTGGGGCCAACTCTGGTCTTTCCACAGTTCCAGGGGTTTTTTTTTTTTGTTTGTTTGTTTGTTTGTTTGGTTTTGTTTTGTTTTTGTCTCACTTGTATGTGTTTAAGAAAGAGAAAAGTGAAGGAAAGGAAGAAAGAAAAGAAAATAAAAAAGTGAAAAGAGAATAAAGAAAAGTAGAATGAAAAAGAGAAAAAAGACAGGAAGGAGTGGTAAGCATGCCGCCATCTTCTCTTATCTCGAGCGGCCTGTTTTTCGATCACGGGAACGCTCCTGCGTTTCTCGAAGCGAAGCCGTGCCGTATACCGGCATAAGCAAGGTGGGGGCATCGATCCATCCGTCTCTCCCTACCCCACGCCCCTGCAGCGGTCCAGCCGTGAGCGCGTTAGGGAAATGAACGCTGGAAAACGCCGGAAGACAGCGGGTGTCAGCCAAGGCGCCGTCGGTATCGAATAAACGCTTCCGCATCCCGCTTCCGCCGCGTGGGCTTCCAGCCCGAGCGATAAGCTACCTTCCCTCCGGAGCGAGGATAGAGTATACTATAAGTCCCCCGAGTCCTTGGTTCGGGGCCCGGAATCCGGAGACCGCTTCCTCCGGGCCCGCGCGCGCGCGCGCGCGCGTCATGAAGCCTCACTCCGTGACCCCGGATCTCGCCAGGGTCCTTATTTTCCGTATCATTTTCCGCAACGTTTCGGTCCCCCGACCGGGAAACCACTCAGCCGGGAGCGGGCTGTCCGCCTCCGGTGAAGGCGGCCGGGGCTCAGGGGGCGAGCCAGCTGCCGGAGGGAAGCAGGTGCCCCCAGCGATTTCGGGTCCCGGGAAGCTGCGGCTCGCCTCCGCCTGGGGTTCCGAGCCTCCCTTCAACCCGGGCAGGCGGGGAAGGCGGACCGAGACTTGTCCGGAAGGCGCCGGATCGGTGAGCGCCCCGGGGACCAGCCCGAGACCAGGTCCGCTTTTGTAGTGGGAAGAGAGGCTGGTCGGTCACCTCTCAGGCCCTGGCGGCCTCAGGCAGCTGGGTAAGTTTTCCCTCTCTCGGGAGGCAACTCGGGCCCTAGTGACATCGGGCATCCGGACCAGGTTTCCCTGTCTCGGGAGGGAACGCGAGAACCTCCGAAACCCTGCGAGTGCGGAAGAGCGTGACCGACCGTGTTTGCGGCTCCACGGGCGTCAGCCTGCGGAGCATGAGCGGGCCCTAACCTGCGGTTCCTCGGTCCGCCGTGCGGCCTAACGGCTGGGAAGCGAAGCCGGACTCTACGCGGGCAGCCTCAGCTCGGACGGACCCAAGTTCCTCGCGGGAGGAGAGGCCAGGTGGGCGAAACGGAAGTTCCCCCACCCTTGTTTGTCCACGCCGAATCGGGTAGCTAGCCATCGGGGGGAGGGGGGTGGGGCGGCGGGGGGCGGGGAGCCCATCCACCGGTTAGACCGTACGCTCCAGAACTTGAGTCGGGTTCCGGGGCCAAGACCCCCTCCGCGACCCCAGGACGATCGGGGACATTCCGCACATCAGAGCGGCCCGCATTCGGAGCAGGCCGGCCCCCCGAGGGAAACCCTCAACCTGCCGATCATCCGGGCGGTCCGCACGGTAGTCACCGGGAAGCCGGGCCACGCAGATCAGCGCATGCATCTATATAGATAGATGGCAAGAGTTAGCCCGGGACAGGCCCCCCACCCCCCCCCCCCCCCACCCCCCGCCGATTACAGCGGTGTTCAAGGCAGGAGGCTCGGCGACGGGGCACCTCGAAGAATCGCAAAGGACTCGGCGGAGCTTGCCGTCCTCCACCTCCCAGGCAAGCACGAGTCCCGGTCGCCAAGGTCCCGAGCCCACCCATCCTCCGAGGGGAGGCCGAGGATGAGGACCCTCTAATCCATCCTGCCCCTTAGCGGGTGAACGTGGCACAGCCCCGACCGCCAGCGTCAGGCGCTCCACCTGGTGCCATCTCCCCGCCGCCACCGCCGGAGTCCCCGGCGGCATTTCTCCCCAGGGAGCGGAAACCCCTTCGGATGCCCCTCAGGGAGGCGAGGGGACCCGCCCGAGCGGGGCCGGCCGGGACGCGGCAGCCCGCGGGGGCGGTCTTTTACTACCCACCGTTCACCACGACGGACCTCCCGAACCGGAAACGCCATACCCCGCCTCCTACTCGGAGAAGCCTCTCGGGCTCTCACGGACTTCGCGGAGCGAGTCCATCGTGGAAACCCACCTGCTGCCGGACCGACTCCGGCACCCGCGATCCTCAACCTGGCCGGCTTGGACTCAGGATGAGGGGGACCGGGCTCCCCGAACGTCGGCCCCCACAGCCCTTGGTCCGTGCCACCGCGTGCGTGGGGGGTGGGGCGGGGGCGGCGGCAAACCCTCTCTCTCACGGTGGATAGCGGAGCGGAACGTTCGGCGGTGAGCACCCGTCGGGGCGGGAGATCGCACCGATAGGAGCCACCGGGCGGCCCGGCGGCCCCGGAGCGTTCCGCCAGGCCCGCGCGGTGGAGCCCGGAGGACGTACCGTCCGGCGTGAGTTCCTCCATCTGCCAGAGCGCCCCGTACCGTCGCTAGGGCGGGACTTGCTCGCGAAGGTCGGGGGCACGGATCGCTTTCCAGCCCGCGGGAGAAGCTCGCCCGCGAATCGGGGTCCCGAGCGTCCTAGCAGTCATACTTCCCCGAGAAGCGGAATACCGCCTTCACTCAGGGGAGCCCAAGGGAGAGGACGAGTCAGAACCAAAGGCTCCGTTGCGCCGAGACCCTCCCGGGGTTTGGGCGGAAGGCGATCCGCCGGGACGGGCCGGAAACCGTCCTCCCGTAGCGATAGAACCGAGGCCCGAGGCCAAACCCCGCCAGATGCGGCGGTCCCCCCTCTCCCGAGAGGCCAGGCTAGGGGTAGCTGAAGTTACCCGGAGGCATCCGCGCGAGGGAACCCTGGTCCCCTGCCAGTCTCCCCGGAACACCCCTTTCCCGCCAGTTCGGAAGCCAGACGGGAGCGGATACCGGCCAGCCCAGGACCTCAGGGCAGCGAACGAGGTCACCACGAGTCCGCATCCCGTCGCGCCAGAGCCGTGCACCCTCCCGAGCCAGCTCCCCCCGGAGGAGGCCCCGGTGGACGTGCCTCGATCCGAAGGACGCTTTCTCTCGCATCCCGGCGGCACCCACCTGCGAGCCAGCCGATTTTCGCATTCCAACGGGAGGATCCGCGCACCGGCGCCGAGACGCAATTCACCCGGACCAGGTTGCCGCAAGGGTTCGAGAACCCTCCCCCTCTATCCGGTGAGGCGTCAGCCAAGGACTTAGAGCCATCTATCGACCAGGAAGCTGACCTTACGTTGCTACAGGATGTAGATCGACCCGCTCCTAGCAGCCCCCACCCGAGAGCGGTGCTGGGAAGGGTCCTGCGCCTCGTCAGCGCTATCGACCGATCACGGTTACCGAGCGTCACGGGAAAAGGCCCAAACCTGCCCAAAACAAGGGAGATATACTTGGGGCGGGGGGCGGGGGGGGGGCGGGGGCGGGCGGTCTCTCCCATCACAAGGTAAAAGAGCTCCGGGTACGGAGAGGAAGAGCGTCATCGCCCAGTTTCCTGTCCCCTCAACTCGAAGGGAGCTACGAGAATCTCTCGGGGCGGCGGGATCCTGCCGAATCCGGATCCCAGGGCTTGCAGCCCTCACCAAGCCCCTCCACCGAGCCTTAAAGGGCCCGGACGCGAAGCCTCCAGGGTGGGGATCGGAAAAAGGAAAAGCCTCCCAAGACATCAAAGAACGCCTTAGCCGTGCCCCCGCTCTAGGACGGCCAGAGCCCTCGCGGCCCTTTGACCTCTTTACCCACGAGAAAGGGAAAATAGCCCTTGGAGTTCTAACCCAGCCTGCAGGACCTTGGCACAACGCCGTAGCCTATCTATCCGTCCAAGCAGCTAGACGACGTTGCCGCACGACGGCCCCCTCGCTCGAGGGCGGTAGCAGCCGCAGCAATCTTCCCGCAGGAGGCAGATAAGCTAACCTTGGGACGACAGGAGATTAGCCTTCTTCACGTGCCACATGCTGTAACCAGACTCGTAGCTGGACAAGAACACAGATGGCTCTGGTTCCGAGGGTCTTTCACGGAGGTCCGAGGGTGACCACCTGACTTATAAGGTGTTTGTGCAAGGTGTAAGCTTTAGGAAAACCGGAAGATGTGCCTGCCAATTGAAGGACTTTTAGTGGAAGGTGCCGGTCGTGCTAGGGGATCTATCTTTCTTTCTTTCTTTCT
>PVKU01017149.1:0-12331 GCA_004027475.1 Anoura caudifer | reverse complement strand
TTGAAAAAGTGATGATGGAAAACTTCCCTAATATGATAAGAGGAAAAGTCACACAAATCCAGGAAACACAGAGAGTCCCAATCAAGAGGAACCCAAGGAAGCCCACTTCAAGACACATCATAATTAAAATGGCAAAATTCCAAGACAAAGAGAGAATCTTAAAGGCAGCAAGGGAGAAAAAGGAAGTAACATACAAGGGAGCCCCGATAAGGCTAGCAGCTGACTTCTCAATGGAAAAGCTCCAAGCTAAAAGAGAATGGCAAGAAATATTCCAAGTAATGAGAACCAAAGGCCTGCAAACAAGACTACTTTACCCAGCAAGGATTTCAATCAAGATAGAAGGCCAAATAAGGAGATTCCCAGACAAAGAAGCCTCAAAGAATACACCTCTACCAAACCAGTTCTGCAAGAGATACTGAAGGGACTGTTTTAAGGAAAGGAAGGAAAAGGGAGAGAGGGAGAGAGAAACATATGTATGAAAATGGCAGTGAATCAGGACCTATCAATAATAACCTTCAATGTAAATGGATTAAATGCTCCAATCAAAAGGCATAGAATAGCTGAATGGATAAGAAAGCATGACCCACACATATGCTGCCTACAAGAGACCCACCTCAGGACAAAAAACCTACACATACTCTAAGTGAAGTGCTGGAAACAAATTTTCCAAGCAAATGGACAGAAAAAAAAAAAAGCCAGAGTAGCAATATCCATATCAGACAAAATAGACTTCAAAAGAAGTGCCATAAGAGAGACCCAGAAGGTCATTTCATAATACTCAAGGGAATAATCCAGCAAGAAGACATAAGCATTGTAAATATATATGCACCAAACCAAGGAGCACCTAAATACATAAAAAAAAAAATCTTAGAGGATTTCTGGAAAGATATTGACAGCAACACAATTATAGTAGGGGATTTTAACACCCCACTGTCAAAAATGGACAGATCTTCCAAACAAAAAATCAACAAAGATATTGTGGCATTGAACAATATTCTGTATGAAATGGACTTAACTGATATATATAGAGAGCCTTTCATCCCAAAGAAAATAAATACACATTCTTTTCTAATGCACATGGAACATTTTCAAAGATAGACTGCATGAAGGACACAAAACAAGCCTCAACAAATTCAAGAAAATTGAAATCATACCAAGCATTTTCTCTGACCACAGGGGACTGAAACTAGAAAACAACCCCAAGGGGAAAAACCCAATATCCTCAAAATCATGGAGATTGAATAGCATGCTATTAAACAATGAATGGTTCAAGAATGAAATTAGGGAAGAAATCAAAAAGTTTCTGGAAACAAATGAAAATGAACTCACAATGATCCAAAACTTATGGGACACAGAAAAGGCAATCCTCAGAGGGATGTTCATAGCGATACAGGCCTAGCTAAAAAAGATAGAAACATTTCAAGCAAACAACTTAACACTACACCTACAAGAACTTGAGGAACAACAACAAAGACAGCCCAGAGTAAGTAGAAGGAAGGAAATAACCAAGATCAAGGAAGAATTAATTGTCGTAGAGACTAAAATCACAACTCTAAACGTCAATGAATCTAGTAGCTGGTTTGTTGAAAAGATAAACAAAATTGACAAACCTTTAAGCATGCTCATCAAGAAAAAAAGAGAGAGGACCCAAATAAACATAATCAGATATGAAAGAGGAGAGATTACAACTGACACCACAGAAAGAAAAAGGATTGTAAGAAATTACTATGAAGAACTGTGTGCTGAGAAATTTGAAAACGTAGGTGAAATGGACAAGTTTGTAGAAAAATATAATCTCCCAAAACTCAATGAGGAAGAAACAGAAAGCCTGAACAGACCAATAACAGCAGATAAAATAGATGGTGTAATCACAAAACTCCCAACTCACAAAAGCCTGGGACTGTATGGTTTCACAGGAGAATGTTACAAATCATTTAAGGAAGAGCTAACCCTTATCATTCATAGACTATTCCAAAAAATCCAAGAAGATGGAAAAATCCCAAACTCTTTTTATGAAGCCAGCATCATCCTAATCCCCAAACCTGATAAACACACAACAAAGAAAGAAAACTTTAGGCCAATATCGTTGATGAACATAGATGGTAAAATTCTCAACAAAATATTGGCAAACCACATCCAAAAATACATTTAAAAGATCATACACCATGACCAAGTGGGATTCATCCCAGCGATGCAAGGATGGTTCAATAGTCCCAAATCAGTAACTTAATATATCACATAAACAAAAGCAAAAACAAAAATCATGTGATCTTACCAACAGATGTGGAAAAAGCATTTCATAAGGTGCATCACCCATTACTGATAAAATCCCTCAGCAAAGTGGGAATAGAGGGATCATTCCCCTACATAATAAAGACCACACATGACAGCCCTACAGCCAACATCATACTCAACAGGCAAAAACTAAAATCTTTTCCACTAAGATCAGGAACAAGACAAGGGTGTCCACTTTCACCACTTCTATTCAATATAGTATTGGAAGTCTTAGCCACAGCAATTAGACAAGAAAAGGAAATAAAAGGCATCCAAATTGGAAAGGAGGAAACAAAGCTATCATTGTTTGCAGATGATATGATAATGTACATAGAAAATCCTATAGACTCGGTCAAAAAGCTATTTGACCTAATAAATTAATTTGGTCAAACAGCAGGATCAAAGTCAATATCCAGAAATCAAAGGCATTTTTGTATACCAAAAACGAAAGAGCAGAAGCAGGAGTCAAGGGAAAAAATCCCATTTGATATAGCCAAAAGAAAAATAAAATACCTAGGAATAAACCTAACCAAGGAAGTAAAAGATCTATACCCAGAAAACTACACAAAACTGAAGAAAAAATTAAGGAAGACACAAGCAAATGGAAACGTATATCGTGTCCATGGATTGGAAGAATTAACATCATTAAAATGCCCATACTAGTCAAAGCAATTTACAGATTCAATACAATACCTATCAAATTACCAATGGCATATTTCACAGATATAGAACAAACATTTCAAAAATTTATATGGAATCATAAACTACCTTGAATAGCTGCAGCAATTTTGGGAAAGAAGTCTAAAGTAGGAGGGATCACAATATCTGACACCAAACTGAATTACAAGGCCACTGTAATCAAAACAGCCTGGTACTGGCACAAAAACAGGAACATGGACCAGTGGAACAGTACAGAGATCCCAGAAATAAACCCATTTCTCTATGGTCAATTAGTATTCGACAAAGGAGGCAGCAACATAAAATGGAGTAAAAGTAGCCTCTTCAACAAGTGGTGTTGGGAGAACTGGACAGCTACATGCAAAAAAAAAAAAAAAAAATGAAACTCAAGCACCAGCTTACACCATACACAAAAATAAGCTCAAGGTGGATAAAAGATTTAAATGTAAACCGTGACACCAATAAAGTCCTAGAGGAGAACATAGGCAAGAAAATCTCAGACATTTCATGCAGCAACATTTTTACTGATATATCCTCTAAAGCAAGGGACATAAATGAAAGAATAAACAAATGGGATCTCATCAAACTAAAAAGCTTCTGCATGGCTAAAGAAAACGGTATTAAAATAAACGGAGAATCAACTGTATGGGGAAACATGTTCACCAATTATACCTCAAACAAGGATTTAATCTCCAAAATATACAAAGAACTTACACAACTCCACTCTAAGGAGACAAGTAAACCAATTAAAAAATGGGCAAGGGATTTGAACAGACACTTCTTTAAGGAGGACATACAGAGGATCCAGAGACACATGAAAAGATGCTCAATATCACTAGCTATGAGAGAGATGCAAATTAAAACCACAATGAGATACAATTTCACACCCGTCAGAATGGCTGTCATAAATAAAGCAACAAACAATAAGTGTTGGAGAGGTTGTGGAGAAAAGGGGACCCTAGTGCACTGCTGGTGGGATTGGAGACTTGTACAACCACTATGGAAAGCAGTATGGAATTTTCTAAGAAAACTAAAAATGGATCTCCCTTTTGACCCAGCAATTCCACTGCTAGGATCATATCCTAAGAACCCTGAAACACCAATCTGAAAGATTCTATGTACCCCCATGTTCATAGGAGCACAATTTACAATAGCCAAGTGTTGGAAGCAACCTAGGTGCCCATCAATAAATGAATGGTTCAAGAAACTTTCCTACATTTACACAATGGAATTCTATGCAGCAGAAAGAAAGAAGGAGCCCCTACCCTTTGCAACAGCATGGATGGAACTGGAGAGCATTATGCTAAGTGAAATTAGCCAGGCAGTGAAAAACAAATACCATATGATCTCACCTTTAACAGGAACCTAATAAAAAAAAAGCACACTATAACCAAAGGCACTGAAATTGAGAAGGGGTTGATAGTCACCAGAGGGGAGAGGGGAGGGAATTTCAGGGGGAAAGGGGAAGGGTTTGGAGCAACAGGTATAAAGGTCACATGGACAAAAAGTAGCAGTGGTGGAAATGGTATGGGGTTGGAGAGGCCTGGCTGAATCGGCTGGAATGGGAGCAAAAGACAGAAAACTGTACAGTAACAACAATTAAAACAAATTAAAAAAAAATAAAATGAAGGGGAGAATTCTAGAAGCAGCAAGGTATAAGGGTACAGTTACCTACAAAGGAGTTCCCATCAGACTGTTAGCTGATTTCTCAAAAGAGACCTTACAGGAAAGAAGGGGCTGAAAAGAGGTATTCCAAGTCATGAAAGTCAAGGACCTACATCCAAGATTACTCTATCCAGCAAAGCTGTCATTTAGAATGGAAGGGAGGATAAAGTGCTTCTCAGATAAGGTCAAGTTAAAGGAGTTCATTATCACCAAGCCTTTGTTATATGAAATGTTAAAGGGAATTATCTAAGAAAAAGAAGAAAAAATATGAACAGTAAAAAGATAGCAAACTCATAGGTATTAAGAAACACACCTAAAACAAAAGCAAACGAAGCAAACGACTAGAACAGAGCAGAAACACAGAAATGGAGATCACATGGAGAGTTAGCAACAGGGGAGTGGTAGGAGGAGAGAGGGGGAAAAGGTACAGAGAATAAGTACCATAGATGGTAGGTAGAAAATAGACAGGGGGAGGGCAAGAATAGTGTGAGAAATGTAGAAGCTAAAGAACTTAGGACACATGGAAATGAACTACAGTGGGGGGAATGTGGGTGGAGGGGGTGTTCAGGGAAGAGTGGAATGGTGAGGAAAATGGGACAACTGTAATAGCATAATCAATAAAATATATTTAAAAATAATAATAACCTTAAAAGCAAATGAATTAAATGTTTCAGTAAGAAAACATAATGTAGCTGAATGGATAAGTAAACATAACCCACACATGTGCTGCCTACCAAGAACCACTTCAGATTGAAGACCTACACATACTGAAAGTGAAGAGTTAGAAAAAAATATTCCAAGAAAACAAACAGGAAAGAAAAACTGGGGTAGCAATATTTATCTCAGACAAAATTGACTTTAAAATAAATTCCATAAAAAAAGACACATAAGGACACTTCATAATACTCAAGGCAATAATCTATCAAGAAGTCAGAAACATAGTAAACATATATGCACCCAACATAGGAGCACCACACTTATATTAGAGGATTAATCTTGTAGAATTTCAAGAAAGATACAAATAGCAACACACTTATTCTAGAGGATTTTAACACCCCACTGTAAACAATGGATAGATCTTCCAAACAAAGGATCAGCAAAGATATCATGGCACTGAATAATGTTCTAGATCAAATGGACAGAATTGACATATATGAAAACTTTCACCACAAAGAATTAAAAAAAACACATTCTTTTCAAATTCACATGGAACATTTTCAGAGATAGACCACATGATAGAACACAAAACAATTATGAAGAAAGTCAAGAAAATTGAAATCATATCAAGCATTTTATCAATCCACAAGGACTTGAAACTACAAAGTAAACTCAAGAAAAACCTCAATGACATTCAAATTCATGAAGAATGAATATCATGCAATTAAACAGTGAATGGATTAACAATGAGATTAAGGAAGAAAAAAATTCTGGAAATTGAAATGAACACACAACAATCAAAAATATATGGTAAACAGGGAAGTCCCACCTGAGTGGGAAGTTCATAGCAATACAGGATTATCTAAAAAAGATAAAAACATTTCTATTGTTAAAATTTATTTATTCATTTTTAGAGAAGGAGAAAAATATTGATGTGTGGTTGGCTCTCCCATGCCCTGTACTGGGGACCTGGCCTGCACCTCAGGAATGTGCCCTGACTGGGAATTGAACTGGTGACCCTTTGGTTTACAGCCCTCACTCAGTCCACTGAGCTACACCAGTCAGGAGATAAAAACATTTCAAATAAACAACCTAACCCTACATCTACAAGAACTAGATGAACAACAACTAAAACCCCAGTGTGAGTGGAAACAAGGAAAGAGGTAAGACCAGAGCAAAATTAAATGAATTACAGACTGAAAGAACAACTCAAAGAATCAATAAATCCAGGAACTGATTCTTTTTAAAGGTAAACAAAATGGACAAACCTTTAACCAGACTTATCAAGAAAAAAAAAAAAAGAGAGATGTTGCCCCATTCACATTATATCACTTGTTCATGGGACATATGAGAAGGAATACCCAAATAAAAAAAATCAGGAATGAAGCAGGAGAAACAGCAGCCAATACAACAGAAATACAAAGGATTGTAAGAAATTACTATAAACACCTATAGGCCAAGAAATTTGAGAACCCGGGTGAAATGGAAAAAAAATCTAGAAACATATAATCACCCAAAATTGAAACAAAAGGAAGTAGAAAGCCTGAACAGACCAATAACAGCCACTGAAATTGAAGCAGAGATCAAAACCCCCCAGCACACAAAATCCCTGGACAAGAGAGTTTCACAGGAGAATTTTTACAAAACATTTAAGGACGAGATATCCAATATCCTTCTCAGACTAGTCCAAAAAGTTGAAGAAGAGGGAAGCCTCCCAATCTTTTATTATGAGACCAGCATCATCCTAATCCAAAAACCAGATAAAGACATAATGAAGAAAGAAAACTACAGGCCAATATTGCTGATGAACATAGACATTAAAATCCTCAACAAAATATTGGCAAACTGCATCCAACAGCTCATTAAAAATATCATACACCATGTTCAATTGCTATTCTTCCCAGGAATGCAAGGATGGTACAATATTTGATATCAATGAATGCTATATATCACATAAAGAAAAGACAAAAATAGCATGATCATATCAGAGGATGTTAAAAAAAAGTTCATAAACTATGGCACCCATTTATGATAAAGCCATTCAGCAAAGTGGGAGTAGGAGGAGCATACCTCAACATAATAAAGGCCATATATGAGAAAGCTATATTGAACATCATTCTCACTGGGTGAAATCTAAAAGGTTTCCCACTAAAATTAAGGTCAAGACAAAGGTGTTCACTATCACCATTTCTATTCAGCATATTACCGAAAGTTTTAGTACTTTGTCTCACAGTGGTCAGACAAGAAAAAGAAACAAAAAGCATCCATACTGGAAAGGAAAATTAAAGCTGTGATTGTTTGTAGATGACATGATAGTGTACATAGAAAACCTTCTAGACTCCACCAAAAAACTATTTGACCTAAAAAGAGAATGTGGCAAAAACAGTGAGATATATAGTCAATATTCAGAAATCAAAGGTGTTATTGTACACCAACAACAAAATATCAGAAACAGAAACCAGGGAAAGATCCTATTTGGTGTAAGAACAATAAAATAAAGTGCCTAGGAATAATCCTAACCAAGGAGATAAAATACATCTACTCAGAAAACTACACAACACTGAAGAAATAAATTAAGGAAGACAGAAATTAATGGAATCATAAACCATGTTCATGAATTGAAGGAATTAACATCATCAAAATGTCCATACTATCCAAAGCAATATATAGATTTAATACAATTCCTATTAAAATACCACTGACATATTTAATAGATATAGAATTAATATATCAAAAATTTATATTGAACCATAAACAACTCTTAATAGTCCCACCGATTTTGAAAAGAACAAAGTAGGAAGGATCACAATACTTGAAATCAAACTATATTACAAGGCCATTGTAATCAAAACACTTTGGTATTGGTATAAGTACAGACACATAGATCAATGCACCATGATAGACAGACCAGAAATAAACCCAAGTCTCTATGGTCAAATAATATCAAAAAAGTGCAGGAACATAAAATTGAGTAAAAATAGCCTCTTCAAAAAATGATATTGAGAGATCTGGACAGCTGCACACAGAAAAATGAAAGTTGACCACAAACTTACACCATACACCAAAATAAACTCAAAATGGATAAAAAAAAAAAACTTAAATACAAATTGTGACACAATAAAATTCCTAGAAAACAACATAGGCAGGGAAATTTCAGATATTCTATGCAACAATATTTTCACCAATATGTCCCCTAGAGCAAGAGTTATAAAAGGAATAATAAAGAAATGGTACTACAAATGGTACTACTCAATTAAAAAACTTCTTCATGGCTAAAGAAAACATCAGCAAAATGAAAGGGAACCAAATGTATGGGAAAATATATTTGCCAATGATACCTTGGACACAGGTTTGATCTCCAAAATATATACATAGCTCATATCACTCCATGTAAGGATGACACATAATCCAATTTTAAAAAATGGGCTAAGGACCTGAACACACACATCTCCAAAGAGGACATACGAAAGGTCCATAGACACATGATAAAATGCTCAACACCACTAGCCATTAGAACGATGTAAATTAAAATTACAGTGAAATACCACTTCCCAACAGTCAGAATGACCACCATCAATAAATCAACAATGAGTACTGATGAGGTTGTGAAGAAAAAGAACCCTAGTACACTGTTTGTGAGAATGCAGACTGCTTCAACCACTGTGGAAAACAGTATGGGATTTCCTAAAAAAAAACTAAAAATGGAACTGCCTTTTGACCCAGCAATTCCACTACTGGGTTTATACCATAAGAATACTTATACACCAATTCAAAAAGCCTATGCATCCCAAAGTTCATAGCAGTGTTATTTACAATAGCCAAGTGCTAGAAGTAGCCTAAGTGCCCATCAGTAAAGAGTGGATCAAAAAACTATAGTACATTTAACAATGCAATGCTACACAACAGAAAGAAAGATAGAACCCCTAGCTTTCACAACAGCATGGATTGAATTGGAGAGCATTATGCTGAGTGAAATAAGCCAAGTGTTGAAAACAAGTACCATATGATGTCTTATATGAGTTGAGTCTAATCAACAAACCAATCAAACAGGCAAAATAGAATCAGAGAGACTGAAATATAGAACAAACTGTAGGTGTCCAGGAGGGATGGTGGGGGGGATAATGGGGGAAAGAAGGTGAAAGATCAAGTCAAGGAACAAGTATAAAGGACCCAGGGACCAGGAAAACAGAGGGAGGATTGAATGTTGGAGGAGGGGTGGACAGGGCAGGGGAGATTAATGGAGGAAAATGGGACAACTGTAATTGCACAACAATAAAAAAATAACTAAAGCTGAGAAAGACCTTGAGGAATCAAATGCTAGTTGCTCATTAGTGTTAAAATTTTCATGATTAGCATGTTTATTGTGATGTGTAATAATTTGTGTTCCCCTGTAATCTTTCATATTAGCATCCCAGTGTGCTTTACAAGCATTAATTCTCTTAGCACTGGTACTAAGAAGATGTATATGTGTATATATACTTGAATATGCCCCAAATGAGTACAGACTCTGTACTCATGTGTTTTGTTACAAAGTATGGGGAAGTAATTAGAAAGCCATTGTTTAATTGAATGATTTATTGTTAGTACACATATATATCCATAATTTCGAAGAATGTGTTCCAAATGTATACAACTGACAATTTTATAAGTGACAACTACTCCCCAAAAACTCTAATATGAATCAATTTATAAAACTTAATTTAGATATTTAACAACTCAAAAAGAGCATTCTTTAGTCAGTCACATAATTAAAGTGATTAATATATGCTCTGTAAATAAGTTTGATAGCTTAGAGTTGTGTAAATAAATGTACATGTTTGTGTACACACAAAGGGAGGTTGGGTCTTTTGACTAGATTGCTTAGTCAAAGGTTTCTCCATTGGCCTTTATTTACATAGGAGTCTTTTGTCTGAGCTCTGTCTTTACACACTCTGTTCTTCCTCTTGTGTATATTGAAGAATAAATTTTATTATATAACGATCACTTTACCTGAGATGCTTCTTAATAGACCAGAGGGAGACTGTAGTTAAGATATCTCTATGTCATTTATAACAGTGCAATGTGGCTACTATACCTTCAAAGTGAAAACTTTGTGCAGCTATGAGTAGTGGAGGCTGGGGAGAATTAACTTTGGAAAATGTGTTGAAAAATGTATTTTTTTAAATCCTGTATTGTAAATTCAGAGGTTAAAAATTTGCACAAAAATGTTTCATTCTACATCTAATTTATTCTTTTGTACATTGGCAGGCACACAGCTATCTCCTTAGTATATATATTTGTAATTTTAGGGTATACTACCTGCTGAAACATTTACATAAAGGTAGGCCCTGGAAAAACTAAATTTATCCCTTGGTGAGCTATTATAAAATAATATGCAAGATAGCCTACATATATACAGAGTACAGTCTTGTTCCTCTTATTTTTCCCTTATCTTCACCAACTTCCTTTTATGATAAGGACTATTCAATCCAAAGTGGGTAAGTTCATTTTCTTTCTGTTCTATATTTGTGCAAACCTTCCCTTTTCCATGTAATAATTTCCACTTGGACAGGTTTCTCATTCTCATAATATCTTCTATATATACTTTTCCATGCAGTGTTTCCAGAAGGTCATTTTGTCTTTAAAGGAGCTTTTTATTAAGGTAAAAAAAGTTGTAGGTTGCTCACATAAAGCACTATATTTCATTTAAGAAAGTACCAAGGAAGACAGCATTCTAAGCCAAGTACAAACTGTGATGCAAGCTTAGAGAAAGGGTTAATTTCTTTCACTTCAGAAAAGGTAACATACAATGATTCTGGGTGTGGTGATATTTATTGAGTAGTGTACGTTCTTATGGTTTACTTCATTTTAGAAGTGAATTGAACACAGGCTTCTACACTCTTTGTATTAATTATGGCTAGCACAAATAATCTTAAGAAAATACTACTTTTTCATGCTAAAATAGTCCAATTAAAATTTTTAACCTTAGTTGGAAAACTTTGGGGAAATTTAATGTATTATCATAATTCAACAGATATTTTTATCAGTGAAAGAAAGTAAGAACTTAACCCAAGGCCAAAAACAAATTATCCAATCACCCATCAAATAGCAGAATGAGAAGATTTAGTGTGTTTTTAACTGGGATGCATGTATTTTTCAGGATCACCAGGTGCAAAATCATGTAGAACAAGATATCACCAAGTTATTTGAAAATAAAATACTAGTTTACTTATCACTAGGGATTTGGTAGAATTTATGAACTGGGTATAATAGTTCAGGATAACCTCTCTGTTTTCAGACTCTCATATTCTGAACAGATTTCACAATTCTTAAAAATGGAGAATACAGGCAACTTTTCACTGATGGATACATTTTTCAAGGTGATAATTATATTGTGAGAGTTTGCTGTAGTGGTGGTTTATGAGGAGAGAAAAAGGTCAGGTGGCTATACATCATTAAGAGATAGATGATGAAAGAAGTAACAAAATACATTCATCAACAAATCAATATAAAAATGAAAGAAAATCACCCTGGGTGGTGTAGCTCAGTGGATTGAGCACAGGCCTGTGAACCAAAGGGCTGTGGTTTGATTCCCAGTCAGGGGCACAGGACTGAATTGCAGGGCCAGGTCCCCAGTAGGGGGTGTGTGAGAGGCAACCACACATTGCTATTTCTCTCCCACTCTTTCCCCCTCCCTTCTCTGCTCTCTAAAATTAAATAAATAAAATCTTTAAAAAATTAAAGAAAATTAACAGGGAGAAATGGAGCAATGTATAAAATAATGTCTATGGCTTCTCAGTCAAAGCCAGATAACATGTTTTGTGACTCTCAATTAGTTGTCCCACCCTGTACCATTCAGAATCACTCATTTATATCCCATCATTTATTTTAATTAAACTAAAGTTCATGTCTGTTAATTGCCATTCACCCTTTCCTGGCTTCTCTAACTCTAAGAAAAGCCTCTTTAAATGTTAGCAGCAATCTCCTTTGTCATTCATATTTCAATATGCTCTTTTCCAGTGTGATAGGTAGTATTAGGTAAAGCAACAACTTCTGTTCTCCTTTATTGAAACTAGGT